>JAHDVE020000713.1:260563-318634 GCA_022606495.2 Halesus radiatus
ATTATTCCATTATTCCATTATTCCATTATTCCATTATTCCATTAATCCATTATTCCATTATTCCATTATTCCATTATTCCATTATTCCATTATTCCATTATTCCATTATTCCATTATTCCATTATTCCATTATTCCATTATTCCATTATTCCATTATTCCATTATTCCATTATTCCATTATTCCATTATTCCATTATTCCATTATTCCATTATTCCATTATTCCATTAATCCATTATTCCATTATTCCATTATTCCATTATTCCATTATTCCATTATTGAATTATTCCATTATTCCATTATTCCATTATTCCATTATTCCATTATTCCATTATTCCATTATTCCATTATTCCATTATTCCATTATTCCATTATTCCATTATTCCATTATTCCTTATTATTCCATTGTCTCCATTATTCCATTATCTCCATTATTCCATTGTTCAATATTCCATTATTCCATTATTCCATTATTCCATTATTCCATTATTCCATTATCCCATTATTCCATTATTCCATTATTCCATTATTCCATTATTCCATTATTCCATTATTCCATTATTCCATTATTCCATTATTCCATTATTCCATTATTCCATTATTCCATTATTCCATTATTCCATTATTCCATTATTCCATTATTCCATTATTCCATTATTCCATTATTCCATTACTCCATTATTCCATTATTCCATTATTTCATCATTTCATCATTTCATCATTCCATCTTTGCAACATTTCGTCATTTCAATATTTCATCATTTCATCATTTCACCATTTCATAATTCTATTATTTCATCATTTCAACATTTCACATTTAATCATTTCATCATTTCACATTTAATCATTTCATCGTTTCACTATTTCATTATTTCATCATTCGACCATTTCACTAATAATTCACCATTTCTTCCTGTTAAAAAAGTTCCAGCGTACCTTCATAAGTTGCATAAATTCAAGAAGAAAAGGTTAAACAATTTTGAACTCCAACACTTTAAATTCCCAAGTCGCTAGCCGTAAACAAAACATTTACGTTGCGTAATGTGAGCGGTAACTTAATTTCACCCTCGACATTTTTTAAGGGTGTTAAATATTAATTCTAGGGTAGATTAAGGGCGGGACGCCACTCTTAATAACCATATTTCACTGTTTCCAGGAATTAAAATGTGGCGTAAAAATTATGTAGCCAGCTCTGGAGCCTTTGATTAGAAGTTCAGAAGTTTTTTTTACAGAGCAAATACGATAATTTTTTAAATGCCGTGAAAGTTTTCGGTACAATTACAAACGACAAAAAATCGCGATAGAATAAACATCATGTAAGAACTTGAATATAAAATTGTTCTAGATGCAATCATATCAAGAAATAACCATATAGCATATTTCTAACTTACTTATTAAATTGTTATTTATTTCAATTGTCATTCGAATTCGATAAGAAAATCCAGTGAAAATGAAAAGAGGTAGTTTTTAATACAATAAAAAAAATTACCATAAAATTAAATTTGAATGTATTTTGAAGTAAGACAATAGAAGTTTGGAAATAACATCACTGTCGGAGGGGTATGCATATGCGTCAATATTCACAATTTGAGTCAACAATAATTACCTATAAAGGACCTAAAATTCCGCAAGGTGCTTCGTAACATCCCTAATGTTGAAAAGCCTATTTTTCAATAATGCTTATGCATATTCCATTAAATAAAAAAAATGTTAAGAAAGCGTAGTCCCTTAATGTTAAAATCAACGCGAATAGGAAACGTTAGGTAAATAATAATTTAACTCATTTTTCGCAACAAGTCAACCAAAAATTTGTATTTATATAACAATTTGGCCAAAAATTCCTCCAGAAGTCTCTTACCAGAAAAGTGAAAATACGTGTTGTGATTGGATTATGTTCGCGATGTATAAGAAACCTAATGTGACAGTGGCGTTGTTTATGACACTTTTTCATTATTTTACGCTCTTACCGAATTTCCTATCCCACGCATTTCTGTGCTCCGGGTATTTTTTTCTTAGTTTATGTGTGAAATATGATAATTGGAGTCTTGTGTAAGTGAACTCGTGTTTTTTCTGAAACTTATCCCCATGTAAGCATGAGACAAAGAATAGATTATGGGGCTACGTTCTAAAAAAAAACTATTTTAGTACTTTTTCAAAGACACGTACAATTTTTTCATGTTTTATATTTGGCAAAGAGGTTATTTTTTAATTCCATATTTAATAATGGAACAATAACTCAAAATAATACCGTTAACATGGAAGGAACCATTATAGGAATTTCCATTAAGTATCAAAAAGATAATTGGTATATTAGGAGCTACGCAATGGTAAATATTAAGTCATAAAAGAAAGGGACATCATTAAGGGTTAGTTGCAAGATTATCAAATTATCGTGGAATTTTTAAAGTCATTGGCTGTCGTCGTGTCTTTATTTGAAAAAAAAAAACAAAAACATATAAGTATCACCTAAGAACATATGAAATGGGTTCGTGACCCGAAAATAATTGAAGGAGGTCTATTCTAGCTGGACGCTAGAAGACTTATAAAAATAGAAGAAGACATATACATTTATTTTATTTTGGTAATTATACAAATAGGGTTGGTCTATACAACTTAGGTTATAATAACCAAAACATGTATTTTACTATAATGAAGAATGTTCCGGGCGGGCGGTGTTTGTTTGGTTTGTACAGTTTTGTTTTTCTACCGTTTTATTCCGAGCTTGATGAAATATTGCACACTTGACTTTCTAAAAAAGAGTAGGGTCAGTATTTACACGAGATTTCAAAAAACTACACTCATCCCCCTTTCCCACCCCTTAAAGCAGAATTTTGGTACTTCTAGATGAAATTTAGCACATTGACGTTCAAAATAAGAGGAAAATTACTGGGTAATGGTAGGCGTAGGGGTAGGGGTTAGGGTAGGGGTTGGGTAACATAAAGTTTACAAACTTCGGAAACTTTACAAATTTTACAGTTTACGGTATAATGTTATGGTTAAAAAATTTAGAGTATCAATCAAACATTGCACCATACTTATAGGGACGTTTAAAATCGCATTTCTTGTGTTCTAATTTATTCTATATACACAGTTCATCGCCAATGTAGGCCATACTGCAGTTCAAAACGTACAAAAATGTCATTTTACCAATCCTACTGCGGTGGGAAATGTATTTAAAAGTGAATCAAATTCTAATTCACCGAATTCAAGAATCCAATCGTCTTGATACGTTGTTGAACGAAATGTGCCGGGTTAGCGACCACCGCGTCGGTTGGCTATCACCAGGATGTCAGTAAATTTGAGAAAATTTCTATGATCGCCAACGCGGCTGTAGAGTTCAACTGAGAACAATTTTATCAGCTGCTCTAGAAGGCCAACGATTACATGCTATATACGACGTTGCCCTAATCCTTGAAAATCTGCTTGAAATAATCATTTATTAACGCATCGGAAACACTGACGGTGTAGCCATTCGGCTACTATCGTCGGCACAATCAGCACGTCTACAAATATGATTCAATAAGCACTCACCCTTTCCCTTGGTAGTCCTGAACCCCTGATTTATGGCCTTCGTAGTTCTCACGGCCGCCTTGTAGATGCGCCAGTAGAAGAACAGCATGACCAGCATAGGGATGTAGAAGGAACCGAGGGCGGAGTAGACGACGTAGCCGGCGTCGTTGGTCAGCTCGCAGGTCCAGGGGCAGGGTGGCGGGGGAGGGGGAGGGGAGATGGTGGAGTTGCGGTAGGGTGATTCTGGTGTTGCCTGGAAAAGAAGAAAAAAATGAGAAAAGGAAAGTGGTAAACCATAAAGTAAATGTCTTAGATAATAGTCGTAAGCCACCCTTAATTTTATTTTTGTATGGCCAAGGAGAAATGGAGGAGGGTAAAATGTTGACGTTATCCAGATAGTATATGGCAGTGGGAATCACTTGGTTCAACACAGATATGCTTCCGGAAATGGGACATTCTTCTACAATGTGTTATGTTGTTTACATTTGTCGATATTTACACAATTCAGAGTGCTTTAGGCCCCATTTGTACACAATATTATTTAAGATACAAGGAAGATAATAGTGTTTCATCTACAACGCTGCAGATCAGTAACTCATTAATAATCTCGCCACAAAGTGAATACCAATCTTTTGAAGAAATTAATTTTTTTTAAATACAATAAACTCAAAGTAGCTTTTAAAATCATGAAAAATTGATTACTTCAATGGCCTATATTTCATAATTTAAAACAAAAACAAATAAAATACTTCTAATCTCTACTGGATATTTACTATATGTACCATTAAATTAAAAAAATATCAATTATTCTTACTGATTTGTATTCATTTATTTGTTTTATTTACTATTTTATATGCCCATGTGACTTTTACATTACATAAAGTGGTTACATTTTTCAAGCAAATGTTAGCAATGAAAACTGGTTAAAAACAAGTATTAAATTACATACAATTGTCATACATAAAACAATGGTTTCACATAATAATTAGTAACAATGGTTTACACATTAGATTTACCAAAAAATAAAATAGTCTGAAGTTACCACAAACAATATTTTGACATGAAGAAATTGTTAAGATGAACTTTAAACATTAAATTTATCATGTAATAAATGTCGATATTATCTGTACATTAGTTGGCTAAATTATGTAGGTAATGAATTGGAAAATTATCGTATATTTTTCATGACGGGTATGAATTAAAGTTTTTCATGTTACTCAGAAAAAAAAACTACTGTTTTCACGTTGTTGTTTCTAATGTGATTTGTGTGGTGTATACATTCTAGGTTTTCATCAAATATATCTACGAGAAATGGGAGCTCGTAAAATTTGTGTGTTGAGATTGATAAAATCGATATTATTGATGTTGTTGTGGCCGAAAATGTATTTTTTTTTAACAAAATCGATTTTTCTATGAAGATCTTTCATCAAATTGGTGCAGCGAACCACCAAACTGAAAATTCCTAAAAATCTTCATACAAAACTTCGAGTTTTTGAAAACAAAAAAATTGTGTTCGGTTACAACAACATCATTAAATATATTTTTTTCAATCTTAGCAATCTAGCACACTGAGAAATCACCAGCCGCTACCGACTCATAGCTCTCTGATTTTAGTTAATATCTCCAATTCAATATTGTCTATCACGATTTAGTTGTAATTGATTATCATTTTGTTGATATTTATAAATGGGTTGTTAGTTACACGTCAATTATACAATTAATTAAAATTTATATTTGAAGTTCTTTGCAATCCCTAGTATGGGTAATTTTTTTGTAAATTTTTATGTCATCGGCAAAGAGTGTAAATTTTATGATGTTGTCAACAAGAGAAATGCTAACCTTAAAACGTACGTGAATATACCGTACCGTAAATTCGACGTAAGATACGTTTTAAAATACAGATTACTGAGGTTTCGGGCGTTATACGTGATATCACGTGTTCCCATAACATCTGGATGGTAGTGATGGATAAACCTGACAGTGAAATGCTAATTAAAACGGTTATTTTTTTTTGGAAAGGGGTTTATTTGTGTACACTCTTTGTGATAACAACCGCCAACGTAAACTTGTTCATACAATTGTATTTGGGCCTCAATGAAAAAATTCCATGAAATTGAATATTTGATAAATTTTCTTGTAAAATCACCCCATTCAGGATATGCGAGTGAATCACGATTATTTTGAAAACCATTTTATTGAAATATCACCACAAAAATAAAGTATATAAAATTACACTGTTTTAACGTAAAAAAATTGTTAGATACACATCAGGCCGGAACACCAATCTATAAGTGTGGCTTGATGAGTTTACAATACACCGGATATCCGTAAAGATCGAGATAGGCCACGCAGCATCGAAGCCTTCCTGACTTCCTGCGTCATTATTTCCGGTTACTCTTCATTCTAGAAGTGGAGGCTGTATTGAGCATGAACAATGAACTTCCCTTCTTCCCTTCACAATATTTTAATACGTATAACCTGTACCTACTTCTATTCAGGCATTAAAAATACGTAGAATGAACGCGTTTTTTTATAAATATTATAGCTTCGAACCACTGAAAAGAACTGCATGGGACCTATGAGTAGAAATGTCGCAGGGAAATTGGCGACAGCAGCGTCATTTCAATTCGGTGTAGATCACACTTATGTTGAACTAAAAAAATCTTTATTGTATACTATATTATTTACATACGTTTTAACTTGTATCCTAGGGACTGGCCTACTGACTGTCGTTATCAGAAACAGAATATTATTATTTTTAATTCATTTAGATCAGGTATGCATGTGAAATATAATAAAGATTATCCAAATATTTCTATGTAGCGCAGAGTTTTATTTATTCAATTTTGGAATAACTAATTGAAGCTTATAAACTTCATTGTAATATATGTTTTCAATCATTGGAGATAATATTGACAACTCGAAAAATGAAAAATGAAACCGAAAAGACACAGAAAAGAAAAAAAAAGGTAACCGTAGGAGCTGGGACTCGAACTCAGGACCTCAAGGTGTATCCGGAACCTTAGGCTCTAGTATCTAAAGTATGAGTATCTAAAGATTATAAATAAATTGCGGTAGAATCTTGTAGTCGTGATAAAAAGGTAGTGGCCAAAAATATATGGGAATTAATTGAAGATGATATTGACAGCTCCTAAGGGTAGCCGTACCTCAGTGAATTAGAACGCAAGGTCCCGTATAGACCACGAAGTCCCGGGTTCGAGTCTCAAATGCTACATATACTTTATTCTTTTCTGTGTCTTTTCGGTTTCATGTTTCATCTGAAGAGTTGTTAATATTAAATTCAATGATTAAAAATGTTCTATTCATTATCTACCCACAAAGAAAGTAACGTTACGTAGGACACAGGGGTTGATTATTTAAAAAAGGTTCACTATGTAGATATTTTTATTTTACGTTTAGAGTAACAAAAGGGATTTGAAAATCATCAAATGAAAATTCGTGTTTTGTCTTATCTGCTGACAAAATAATAAAAATTGCTGGAAAACTTAAAAAAAACATCTAGCAGGATTAAAATATATTTTCAATTTTTTTTTTTTTACATTAACTCCACAAAGGAGGCCCCGAGAAAAATTATTATTCATCTCAAATATTATATCATCTGTAAGAATACTGTATATGTGGTATTTATGAGGAGAGGAAAGAATGAACATGGGTTTTAAAGAAATCCACGTTGTAGGAGGGAGGAAACACAGAGGCCGGCAAATCATTCCACAGCCGAGCTATTGAACTCAAGAATGCGTTATAGAAATGATCCGTGTTCATGAGACAAATATCAATCGCGTACAAATGTCGGGCGCTTTATAGCCTTACTGAAAAGATCAATGACGCCAGTTCCCCAGAGAATCTTCATATGAAATTCCAGTAGAACAAGAACAGAATTCCCGCTTGACGCCTGGAGGCCTATTACAATTCTTTTTAAGGAATCACATTTTTCCTTAGGGTTAAAGACTTCTTGATTAACTGCGGAATTCCGGTGAGACATAGTAAAAAGATCCTAAATAGGTTGTTAAGAGATTATTTGAAAACCCAAATTGATGAAATATCTTCAAGTTGCGGAAGATTTTGAACCGAAACTTTTAAAAACAATTACATTATATTATAACTCATTTTAATACATTTTTATTTTATTTTTAAATAGAATAAATAAGCCTTTTAACGAGGAATCACGTTTCATATAAAAGCTACCTACGTCAATGGATAGTAATGACCCTCTTTTGTCTCTAGTTCTTAAAGTGACATTTGAATTTGTGCCGACCGAAGAGGTGGGTCATTCCACTTATTTTTAAAACGCGGTTCCAATTTCGAGTTTAGCCACATGGACTCGATTCCTCGGACTCGGTCTTCGTTCCTTTCGGTCCGCATAGGTCCGCTGTTTCGGAATCAAAAATCGTTCATATTACACTAATGAATAGGGACGCTTTTCGTTTCTGCTCCAATCCAAAACCTTTGCCGTTCCTTGAATGTGAGTTCGGAACGAGTTAATCCGGATTTGCGAACTCGGAGTAAGTCTACCGCCTTCGGAAACGAATTCATCGAACTCGGCCGATGGTACAAACTCTCCTCAATGCCGCGCTTCCCGTTAATTGTCGAAAATGTCAACATATATATAATGTTAAATAAGGTTTACTAACTAATTATGTTTAAATTAAATAATAACGTAATTGGTAAAATACTTAATATTGAGTTTTTCTCTTGTTAAAACGTCGCAAATATTGACATTTTTGAAGAATGTCGCTCGCTGAATTCAGCTGACAGTTGTCATCCGAGAGAACCGGGATCGCTGTTAAGTAAGAAGGTTTTAACCGATAGGAAAAAGTTAAGGAATCTTCCTTAAAAAGAACGGAAATTGCGCTTCTGTTCTCATAAGATTGTAACCCGTTTGTTACAATTGGGGAAATCTATCAAACGGACAGCCGGTATTTAATAATAAATAATAATAATAATTGGATTACTTCTACAGCGCCGTTTTCGTGGCAAAATCACCTCAAGTGCGCTTTACAAATAATTTATATAACATAACACATAGACGTATAACTAGTACCTTACAGCTAAAATTTATTACTAATGGCTTATAAGTAAGATTTATAACTATTTACTTACGACTAAGATTTATTGCTAGTGATTAAATACTGAGATTTATAATTAGTGAGTTTAAAACTAATACATATTTATGACTACGTGCGTATTTTATAGACTGTAAATGAATTTGCACAGAGTCAAGCCCCTTTTTCAGATATTTTAGGGTTCCAGACCAGAGGTGGCTGACAAATCCAACAATAGAGTACATTTGCGAAATCCACGGGGTCAATGAGTATTATTTTTAAAAGATGCTGGTATTTCTAAATCTCACAATATAGAATTTAATATGAAATCTTCAAATCGGATAATATAAGAAAAGGGAACAGATTGTCCTAAAACGGGAAATCGTCTTAGTTGGACAATCAAAGCATTCCTTAAAATATTATATGTGTACATTTTGTTGTAAAAAAAGTTTTGAATAATTGACTTTCGACATCGTCCATGTAATTTTTTCAAAGAAAGGCGAACATTTCCATTTAATTTCTTTCTTATCCCATATTATAAGAACAAACAATAATCCTTATGCAATAATGTAGGATTGAGGATTGTATTCGCTACGCCTGAGTTGGAACCCGACGCTTTGAACAACGTGACCACTAAGTGATAATATATTCACCATTTAAAATAAATCTTTCACTTATTTTTCGCCCCAGGATAATAGTGCACTGCTTTTCAAGGAGTCTTAGCTTCCAAAAAACAGAATCTTATCAAACACAGGTATTCCTAGTAATTACAAAAATCGTGTCTAATAGGCTTTCCACACGATTGGTTTGCCCGATAGTAAAAAAAGCCAAGGCGTCAAAAGGTTCGACCGTCTGGTCGTCCTATCCTAAAGTTCTACTTGGAAGGACGACTGGAGATGGTCGAACCTTTCGACGCCATGGCTTTTTTTATTAACGGGCAAACCACTCGTGTGGAAGGCTATTAATCTAGACGTAGAATGTAGCCGAGACATTTTTTAATTGTAGTTTCGTTCAGTTAATAAATTATTAAAATTGATTAACTGAACAAAGACATATTTTTTAAAAATTACTAAGGAGTACGAAACGAACGCTCGGTTACTAAATTGACAAATGCATTGGGTTCCCAGTCAGGCGTTGTGGGTTGGCTAAGTACTCCATCAATCCAGAAGTAACATTTTCCGTTAACAATGATGATAGTAGGAGATTTTTAAATATTATCAGGTTATTCATACCATGGAATGTTTGTCTTCCTTTAAAAAAAAAAATAACGAAATTTAAGCACGTAAAAAACCCAGAGCGTCGGGTAATAAATAAGAAAGCTTAATTTACAATTTTCAAATATTATCCGCTCAAAAAAGCACCCTTTTCAAATGAATAAACCCCTACGCTCTATCAAATGGGTATCACCGTGAAATATTGACCTAGCTGGAGCCCAAATTCGGAAGTCCAGTTATTATTCGAGAAAGAAAGAATGGGAGCGCACATACGTCTGAAGCGCAATGTTTGCTGAACAAAAATACGATTTTTACGATATAAAATTTTACGAAATCATTACATATGTAAGCCCATGCAACTCTTCATAGAAAGGTTGCAGATGAGGTGGTTTGGTACATAAACTAAAAATGACAAAAGACTGATATCCGCGTAAAATGCTGGTTTCATTTTCACATGGAAGGAGTCCAGTTGGTAGCCTCAAACTAAGCCCATTAAAGCAGCTCTAGAAGCTGCATACGATACTGACGTCTGGAGGCATCATATAAAAGCTATAGTTTCCAGATCCAACTAGGATGAGAGAAAGAAAACAATTTTCTATTATTGAAAGAAGGAGAGTCCCATCACCCATGTCCCAGTTATCCATCGTAAATATAGAACAGTTAGTGGCTAAGTTGGCATCACGTCTGGGTCCCACCCAGGCGTTGTGAGTTCAATTCCTCGGCTGGCTAAGTTCTCAATAACGATAAAAGCAACATTTCCATCTTACTGTGGTAAGTACTGTTTATCAGGTTATTCGTAAACTGGGAATATTGCCTTTCTTAAATTTATTTTTTTAAACTTTCAGCCAGCGTTCTAACATTTGGAGCAATGAAAATGTAAGAATTTTCTACGGAGGAATATTTTTCGTTTTATTATTCCGATTGATTGGTTTTATGAAAGTTTCCCACTTTTTCGTAGGAATGATAATAATATTCAATTTATTTTTTATAACTTATTGAAGTCTGTAAACCTCATTGTAATATTTAATCATTGAAGAAGATAATATTAACACATCCCAAATGAACCACGAAACCGAAAAAACAACAGAAAATAAAAAAAGATTTCAGTCGCATCTGGGACTCGAACCCAGGACCTCTACCTATCCGAGGTAACCGCTTAGTCCAGATGCGACTGAAATCTTTTTTATTTTCTGTCGTTTTTTCGGTTTCGTGGTTCATTTGGGATGTGTTAATATTATCTTCTTCAATGATTAGATAATAATATTATCCATTTATACGTTTTTTTGTTTTTATTGAGCATGAAAAATAGGCTATGGTTACGTAACTATTTTAAAAACAATATTATTGCTGTGCTAATTTTAATAAAAAAAAGTGTACGAAAGTTTTGCACCTATTAATTTTGTATTCGATAGTTTTCAGACCCTAACGATATTCAAAGAGTGCTTTTTGAAACATAGATTAACGAAAAAAAATGTCAACGGAAACCTAATTTGAAGAAAAACTTTAAGACACACATAAACATAACTTTAACATGGAATAAAAAAACTGCGAGTTTAAACATCCCGGAAAAAGTACTGAAGAGAATTCACAATTTTTTTTGCCATTTTTTCCCAAATATTGTTGACCAGCTAAATTTATACATTCGACCTCTGTGGGGAGACCCTGTAGCCAGCCGCAAGGAATAAATCATGTTTCATTATTATGGGCTCTTAAACAAGAGGGTCCAGCAGATAAGAATATTTATTATTTGGAGGTTCATTGGGGCGTACTCTGAAAGAGATATTCAATTTGCCACTTTTGATCGATTAGGAGATCAATCATAAGATTTTGATAAAGATGGTTAATTTGATATATTATTCTTCTTTCTACTATTCTGTTTCATAATAAAGTTAAATTGTGAGTTCCCATTATTTATGTTACTTTATACAGTGCAACGAAAGAGATATCCGTATTATTTTTTCTGCGGAAGTTATATAATATTACGTTCCATTTTTTTCAAAATAAAAATGGAAACCTGAATGTTGTTAAATTTCTATTAAAAGCGAATCAATATAACGTTATTAATATTTATATATTATTGCCAATAATGTTTCATTGATAAAGCATTTTGGAATAATTACAGTATACAATATATATGCGAGGTATGTTTTGAATATTCGCCTCTGTAGCTAATCACGTGGAATGGTACTTACATTATGTTATTCCTGTATTTATTTGTTATACAAATTAAATATTCAGATGTTGTATTTCATGAATTGTATTTATTTTATCTATGTACCTACTGCGATTGCACTTGTGTGACAATTGTAAGAAACTAAATATGTAAAATACCATATAGGGTGTATATAATACAACAAATAAATAAATAAATATTCGTAAAAAGAAATGACAAATTAAAATGGTAATACAAAAATACGTGATGCATAACAAAAATTGGTTAAAGTTGGAAAATACGTTAATGCCAAAAATCTGCATAAAATTGTATTTAACTAGTTCTTGAGAAAGGGCAAATATTTGGCATGATGGTTATCATCTAACTTATTGTGTTCAAGTTTAATTATAGAACTCCATTTTCATTTGAAGTATTTAAAATTTATTAACTATTTTTATTCATAAAATAATAATAATTACCTTGTTTACACTACTGCTTTTAAAATATGAATACCAACATGTTGCGAAAGCGAAGCTTTCCTTATCAGGATAAACAGTATAAGAAATGATAATAACCGGGTTTATGATTTATCTAATATATCATAAGATATAATAAGACCTTTGGTAATAAAAATGAAAACATTCTGAGGTTCATTAGAAGTACCCACATAGAAAAAAATAGCTCGTCTGTAAGTGGCTTTATCACAGTTAGATTTTTTGTTTTGTTTTTATTATTGACTAGATAAATAAACATGTGAAATATAAAATAAGATGCAAGAATAAAAATGTTTACAGAATAAAGTTGAAGATACAAAATGGTACACATATTAGTTATTATATTTTGTAAACTATTTGATCTTTTTGTGTTTTTATTAGCCTTCTCATTAGGGGTTTCTGTGCTGAGGCGGACTAGACTTTAATTTGATGTTATGTAATTAGGTACGTCTTCTACGTCGTTTTTAGTGTAGTTTTTTATTTGGTTTCATTGGCCTCTTTCAGTCAGACTTTTATACTTGACTTGTACTCATTAAAATTTTCTATTAATTTTAAATGTTATATGAGGGAAATATGTTGTGTTGCAAAATACGTGTAGTTTCTTTGTCCGAAAGTGGTTTCATAAAATGGAATGTTTTCTTTTGTCATTTTGGTTAGATCTAGAGTCACGAGTAGGTAGTTTAGTGGGGGGTGAAAACATTTTGCGCTATATTTTTGGCTTATATTTGTAGTACATTTGGTACGTCAAAACATTTGAAGTTTTCTGTCGAAGGCGTTCTTATGGGTACTTAAAGTATGGTTTTTATTATTCCCTTTTTAATTGTGTTTAGATTATGTACGTACTTGGATATCGCAGATAAGTAATGCCTTCGGAGGGTGAAACAGCTATCGCGCGTAACAATAATTACCTAGCACAACTTTTCCAAAAACAAACCGTTTTTTTAAATTGGATAATAATAGTTATTATCAAATTTTAAATAGCTCAATAAAAATTGTTATCATCCTTCTACCAAACTTTCTAATAGTAAACGTGGTACGAAATTAACGAGAAAATCTTTTTCTGTTCCTATGAATAGAATATAAATGGCATAGTATTTAAAATTACATTCCTCTCCACACAAGATTGTAGTTCAAATCAAACGAAAGAAAGAATTCGATTCATATATTAAAATAAGACAGCTAATAAGGGATGTTCAGACGATTTAATGTGAGGGTTTATCGATTGTCAATACGTTCTTAACATTTTACAAAATTTCCAGAAATATTTTTAATGCGAGCGAATACTCGAAAATGACTTGATGGGTCAAGAACGTAAGATGCGTTAAAGCAACCTTGATTCATATTGGATCAAAAGAAATGAAGCCAAGAGAAATGAATTGAATAGAAGTTTTAATAATTTTGATTTCGGCATACACAATAAAAAAATTAATATACGTAACATAATATTATGTAATTATCTGTGAGAGTTCAATCTTTCCTTCATTTCTTCGTGGTGTAATCAGATTAGTTACAGTTTTATATTTTTCATAGCCTCTATAAAACAGTTCTACACCAATATATTACAGAAATTCCATATGTAGAACATATGAAGGAAAAGTGAAGCAGAAATAGTAAAAACATATTCATAAACGAGTAGTAACACAATAAGATTTATTTAATAATTTTAAAAATTATTTATTAAGTTAAAAGAAATACATAATTATTTCAATTTCATAACTTAACTATAAACATATTATATTAATTAACTATAAACATACATATTATTCTTAACCTATATTAATACTTATATTATATATCATATTACATTATATTATTTATATACCTTACATATTATTGCTATTATACATTGTTCTCACTTATTTGGAGATTGAACAGTTTTTTTTAAATGTTCTGACTCGATTCTCGGTTTTCAGGCTATCGGGAAGGAGATTCTATATATATACTCTCTCATGGCTTATGTTCCTTTTACAACTTTCAGTCTTTAATGTATTCGTCTACAATTTATTGTGTTATCTTGTGTAGTGTACTTGTGATGTTTTTATAAATGCCGTTTTGGTTTGTATAAGTCCATTCTGTATTTTATAGATTAATAGGCATATATGATATTCATACAGTTTTTTTTTATTTTCCGTAAGTTCATTTCTTGGTATAGCTTTTTTATAGGTGTCTGGGTTAAAATTGAAAAGTTTTTTTTGTACTTTATTCTGTATTATTTGCAATTCGTTCAAGTATGTAATATATGTGTTTCCCCGTATATTTATTAGGTAATATACGAGTAGGTGGGACTGGATTAAACTAAAGTATAGGCCCGTCTTAACGTGTACTGGCAGAGGTAAAGTAGAGGTAAGTACGTAACATGTGATATATTACGCTCAGCCGAATTAGCCTTTGTAGTACCGCCGTCAAAAGGCCTCTCTTCCTTTGGCTTCTGCGTAACGTTCTACACATGCGAAATCTGAGCAAACTATAAAATAACTTCGCGTCTAGTACAATAACGCCTTCCGCATAATGTTTGGCCTCCCCATATACTGCAGCGCTTCCAGTATGTTCACGGAGGGGCGAGTTTCCGATTTTGCAGCCCTTATAAGATCCACGGTGGGTGGAACGAGAGAAAGAATGAACAGCTCCGGGAATATCCCCATCATAGAGGCTCTACTCAGTCCAGCCTCCAACATCGACGCATACTGGAGAAAGATATTGCCCCCTCATAATTTAAATGCCGCAGCACCTTAAAGGCTTCATTTTCATGTATTTATTTTTTCTTTATGTTTTATGTATCATGTATCATTCACCTACTACCTTATTATTATTTTGTAAACTTTTGTAGATATTTTGTATATTTTTATAACTATTGGATGTATGCTTTGTATATTATGCGAAGAAATACATTAACCTCTTCATAAACCGGAATAACATTTTAATTTTTTTATGTGACACCTCACGAGAGCGCCACTGTATGTACAGACCACGTACAGGATAGCTATATCGCTACCCGGTTGAGTAACGTTGTGAGGTTAAGAAGGGAGCTGTAGGAAGGGATTTGTTAATGCGGGCTTGTTGGAGGAAAGACAGATGCCGGTAGCTCGTTCCACATACGAGCTGATTTACACAAAAATGAGTCGGCGAAACGACCCATTCTCATGAAGCCGAAATCATCCGTGAGCGGATGTTCCGCTCGTGTCCATCGAATTTCAAGCACATGCACAGGCGCGGAGGGGATCAACGCTGATAGCTCCTCCGAGCAGGATCCATTGAAATATCTGTAGAACAGACTCAGTATACCTACATTGCGGCTTTGCATCTTAGGAATAGATTAAATACAGCGATTATACAGAAAAGAACAAAGCAAATAGCATACAGATAGGAACTTACAAGGCAAAAAGGAAAAACTTTGTAATTACAGTTCTTTAAATTTTCACAAATTATGCTTCAGTACATTGTTTTTTACTGGACCCAGGGACATGAATATTGTAAAGTAGTTGACTACTTTATTGTAAAGTATATCTACTTTACAATAAAGTAGTCAACTACTTTTCAATATTCATTACCATGGACTGATAGTTTATTTTTATGATAGACTACATTTGACACTTTGTTCTTGTAACCGTAGTGTGAAATATAAATAGGAGTTTAGTTCAACAATATAATATAATACAACAATAAATAACAACCACCATTCAAATGTAGCGCAATAATAAAACAATATAGGTGCATGCATGTTGTGATCAATATACACAAGTTGGAAAAATATTTTTTTAGAATGTGAAAACGGCATAAAAGGTTTGTTTTTTATATGAATATCGGACAACAGTCCCAACTGCTTCTAACCGTCTGGAGCCAATGAGACTATGGCATCCCCAATTGGGGAATGTTGTGAGACTGAAGGTATTGGGGAGGGGAAGGTGAAGGGGAGAGGAAAGTGGGGAAAATACCTGGCTATTCAGATCTGGTCACCAAACGTTTCAATTCTGAATGGTGGTCTTTCACCAGGGCGATACTGAGAGTATCTTCCACCTGGAACGTACGCAAATATACTATACATTATTTTTAAATGAATTAATTGTGAAACAGCACAAATCATTTAAATAAAATTTACTTGCGCACGCCGGGATTTGAACCTGCGACCTACGAATTCGTAGTCGAGAGCCTTACCCCTCGACCAAGGAGGCCGTCAAATATGTTGTTATATCGATGCTTGCGTCCAATTCCAAATCGATTTAAATAATATAATAAAAATCTAAAATCAGCAAGTATTAAGCAAATTGAGAAAAAAAAACAGCAGTACAGTTTTGTTGCAGTGAGGATAAACTTAATAAATATTTCTAGTGGATAAAAGAAAAATATTAGGTTGAGTAGATCAGGAAACCCAATAATACGGTTAGTGATATTTTGTAAAAAAAAAAAACGTAAAAAAAATTTAGTCTCTGTGACAAACTTATAAGTTTTGTTACATTTAAAATAAGTCTAATTCAAGAACTCTATAGGTATATCGAACGTGGATATGATAAATAAACTCAAGCTTTTCAAAAACGTAAACAAAACAATGTTACGGCGAGTTGAATCCTGCGTGTATCAAAACGTGTCATATAGAGGCAGATCCGAGTTGGTAAACAAGGTTGTCATAACAAAATACGAGCAAGTCAAGACTTGTGTTCACACCTGTTAAACTTTATCAAAACAACACCACGTCAGTTGAACGACCTCTGAAAAAAACAAGTTGTCAAACAACAAATGCGTGTAAAATCCTGCGAAAATACCTCCGTATACCCAACATACGGCCTATAAAAGCGCACACACGTGATACGTTCTCTTAATTCCCGCTCACGACTCTGACCAAGCAACATCTCTACTGTAACGCTGCTCCAACGTGAAAATCGGCAACCATCATTTATCTTCAATCTACCCGGACCTATTCTCCTCACCAAGTGAGAGATCTTCACTCCACCCAGCCTACCTACGAGCTTGCGGCAACCGGTTCGACCCTAATACCGTCCTTGGATATGCCGCAATCAGATCGACAGCCACCCAGCCTACCCACGAGCTTAAAGCGACCGGCCCGACCCTAAAGCCATCCCCGGATAACCTGAGCCTGAAAAGCCACCCGGCCTACCTACCCACGAGCTTACAGCGACCGGCCGAACCATAAAGCCGTCCCCGGATATTCCGCAACCTGAGCCCGACAACCACCCAGCCTACCCACGAGCTTGCAGCGACCGGCCTGACCCTAAAGCCATCCCCGGATATGCCACAACCTGAGCTCGACAGCCACCCAGCCTACCCACAAGCTTGCAACAACTGGTCCGACCCTAATGCCGTCCCGGATATGCCGAAATCTGAGCCCGATAGCCACCCAGCTAACCTACGAGGTTGCGGCAACCGGTCCGACCCTAATATCGTCCCCGGATATGCCGCAACCTAAACCCGACAGCCACCCAGCCTACTCACGAGCTTGCCGCAACCGATCCGACCCAAATGCCGTCCCGGATATGCAGCAAACCTCGCTCATATGACAGCTGACACCACCTCAAGCGATCGACCATACTGGCCAGTGCTACAAATCAAGTACGCTTCGGGCAACGACATCTCCCCAACCCCACTTCTAAGGGATCAGCTTCATTGGCTTCGATGCCCTGAAAGAATAGAGTTCAAGATCTGCTTACTGACCTTCAAAGCATTGCAGGGAATGGCGCCAGCCTATATATCTGAACTATGCATCCGACAGGACTTAAGTGATAGACAGCTTACTCTGAGGTCAGCAGATCTAGATGCTACTAATCGTCTAATTGAACATTCAAGGTCAAATCGAGCCGTCTACTATGATCGGTCTTTTCGCGTAAATGGCCCTCTCATTTGGAATAAACTTCCCCGAGCTCTTACTAATGTCCATAAATTGACTGAATTTAAACGGGCTTTAAAAACAAACTTATTTAAAAAATCCTTCTCTCTATAAATTTTAATTTCTTTTCAATTTATTATAAAAAGTCATTTCCTCGAGCCTCTGGTAGTTGTTTGGTTTCGGTTTCCTCCATATATATATTTTCTAAAAAAAAAAAAAAATTTATGTGAAGTCCGTTATTGCTGAACATAACCCGACTCCTATCTGTCTGTCGACGTCTTAAAATGTTACTATTTTTGTAGTAATATTGTGAATGTATTATTGTTGTATAGCCATATGTATACTGTATAATATAATGTAAATTTTTTTTTATGAATATGCACCTAAAGGAGTACTGTAGGAGTAATATTAAGAATAATATTAAGAATAAGCAAGAATGTATGTAATATGTAATATGTTAAGAATGTATAAATAGTATGTAAAAGTAGCACTGTAGGAATACCACTGAATGGATTTATTTAATCATGTTTAAGTTTATTTAGAGTTAAGCGCACTTGAAGTGAAATAACACAAAACTGCGCTATATAAATGCTTTGTTATTATTATTATTATCCCCATTTTAAAACTACCAAACAGCTTTCTCAGGAGGCCGGTGCCTAAATATTTACATTTCCTTGTGCGGGCCTACACGTTTCGTACAATAAGTATTTCCATTTTATAGGTAAGGTATACTAAACATATTTTTCACAATTGAGAAAAAAGTGCGACCGAATTTTTGACATTTACTTCGCATTTCATCCGCGAAAATAATATTTTTCATTTTAAACTCTGGCTTATTCAGGATTCACAATTTTATTAGATCAGATAATGTTCGTAATATACAACCGAAAGGAAACAAGGTAGTTAAAAAACACCAAAAAAATGGCTCCGTAGAAATGTAATAATTTCCATGAAAAATTAATGCCCAACGACAAAAAAATCCCGCTGCTGTAAATGCTAAAGCTTAAACGAAGGATTTATTCAAAACGCCAGATTTCATTTATTCAAATTCCAATATCTGAACATCAGTGTTTTGGCACTAAGCGCCTTATTTATATCCAGTATTCAATAATAATAAAAAAAATTTAAGTTGAAAGTAGTTTTTATAACACGGAATCACAAGAAGCCCGATATCCCACTATCCTTTAAAAATCACAACAACCATAACTAACTAACCATCACGCCGTTTCCCCGCAGGGGTAGGCAGAGAGGACGGACCGCCAAACAACTCGATCTTGGCATACACTTCTTGCTTCATTCACTTTCATGCAACGTCTCATACATTCTCTTCTGTTATTCCGACTTCTGACATGGCCCGACTCAAGTATTTGATTCACTTGATCGTGCCACGTCTTCCTTGGACGTCCCCGGCTTCTTCCATTCACATTCGCGTCATATATTCTCCTTACACTCCTTTCTTCATTCATTCGCTCTACATGCCCAAACCATCTAAGCGTCCCTTTCTTAATCTTGCTCACTACGCTTACATCAGCCTTGCATTCTTTACGAATCTCAACATTTTTTACACGATCATATATGGTTTTACCACACATTCTTCTCAGAGATCTCATTTCGACAGCATTCAGTCTACTTTCATCCTTCCTCTGCCAGTTCCATGCCTCACTGCCATACATCAGAGTTGGTATCAGCACTCCATTGTGGACTGCTAGCTTCGCTTCTTTGGACAACTTTTTGTTTGCGCCAACCGCGTTCAGTCCTCCGTTAATGGAGTTTCCTGCATTCACCCTTCTTTCAATATCCCTATCAGTCTTTCCATCTCTCGTAAACATACTTCCCAAATACACAAACTCGTCTACCTGCTCCAAGTATTCATCATTTACAACTATATTGCACACTGTGTTCGTACTCGCTCTTTCAAACACCATGACTTTAGATTTACTTACATTTATCATTAGCTCATTCTTCATACATACTTCGTTCATCCTAGATACGAGGGACTGTAGATCTTCTATACTATTAGCAATCAGCACCGCATCATCAGCATACAACAGGCAACATACTTGCAGACTACTCATTTTTGCGCCCAAGCCCACCTCTTTCAATTCTTGCATACAATTATCCATGTATAGATTGAATAACCACGGTGACATTACGCAGCCTTGCTTAACACCTTTTGTGATGTCAAACCACCCCGTAAAATCACCGTTTGCCCTAACACATGCAACGCTTCCCTCGTACAGAGATGCGATTGCCTGTATATGATTTGTATTCACTCAATACTTGGACAACACCTTCCATAACTTTTTTCTGTCAACTCGGTCGTATGCTTTTTGTAGATCTACAAAAGCACAGAAAAGATACGCAACGAGAAAATCTCTATGAGCATACGCAACGAGAAAATCTGATCCATGCATCCCCTTCCACTCATAAATGCACCTTGCACATCCCATATTTTATCCTTTGTTTTCATTTGTACCCTTTCAATCAATATCCTACCATACAGCTTTCCAACTGAACTTAGCAGGCTAATAGCCCTGTGATTTCCACATTCCATGCGTGACCCTTTACCTTTGTATAGAGGCATAATCACAGCCCTTCTCCAATCTAATGGGGTGTAACCCTCCTCTAAACACTGGTTAAAAAGTTTGCATAACCATGTGAGAATTATACGGCTATCTCCTTTAAAGTATTCAGCAGCAATATTATCGAAACCAACAGCCTTACCACTCTTCATACATTTAATTGATCTCTTAATTTCATCCATGCTGATTTTGGGAACATTCACGCCATCGTCATTCATACCTGACTCGCCACTGGAATCACTATCACTCGGGTTGCTTTCGAAGACCTCTTCAAAGTATTTCATCCATCTCTCTTTTATATCTTTCTCATTTGTCAGCATTTTTCCATCTTTCGATTTTATCACTTTCACACATCCGCTTTCTGGACCATTCCGGGACTTTTTGACTTCCTTCCAAAACAGTTTAATGTTTTCTTGGAAGTGGTTTGTCATTTTGATCCCCTCTTCCTCTTCCAGGCGTTTCTTTCGTTCTTTCACTCCAGCAGGTACTATTTTCTTGCATCCCTTATAAACTTCTTTCGCTCTATCCCTCTCTTCGCTAGAAGCACTGCCAGTCGCTATCAGACATAACCACGCTTTCTTCTTCTCTGAGACCAGTGCTTTAATCTCATCATCCCACCATGCATCACCTTTCGTCCTACCTTGCGTACTTATCCCACATACCTCTCTAGCAGATTCACAAAGGCTCACTTTTATGTGATCCCATGTTTCGTCTATGCTCAGACCGTTCATATCCTTATCATTCAATCTCATCTCTACACAATTTTCATACTTACTTCTTATATTATCGTTCTGCAGTTTTTCTATTCTGACTCTAGTTGGAGTCGACACCATTTTCGCTTTAGAGCGCCAGCCGCGGAAGAGATTTACTCTCGAAACAACCAGAAAATGGTCGGTTTCTACCTCAGCCCCTCTGAAAACTCTTGTGTCTGCAGTGACGGCTCGCAACCTAGAGTCAATTACCACAAAATCGATCATTGACCTTTCATTTCCTCTTTCCCACGTATATTGGTGGATATCTTTATGATTGAAGAAGGTATTCGATACAAAAAGGTTCCACTCTAAACATACTTCAAACATTCTGTTACCATTATCATTTGTTCTTTTATCCCCAAATATACCTAAGGTTGACTCAAATTCATCCCGTCTAACTCCCACCCATCCATTTAAATCTCCTGCCATTATAATCCTTTCATTAATATTTTTTAATCTCGTCACATCGCTCACACCACTCCAAAAATCATCTTTCACTTCAACCATACAACAACCATAATAAATTTATAAATCAAATAAAACACTGAATACGTTACATATGTATATCTGAAATAGATAATATATTAACACCAAATACAGACTAACATCGAAACCACTCAACTGCACTTAAAACACCTGACCCAACAATTATTTCATCAATTTAATATAATGTAATTTGGTATTTTGTGAATGAAATCCTCAGCACGGGAAATCAGAGTGAGAATATAATTATTTATTATTTTGAAATAAAAAAAAGAAGATGATAAAGCATTATTATTATTATTATTATAAATAATTTTGTGTCTGCCATTCGAAGGGATACTAACTTTAAATAAGCGATTTAAAGATTTTTTTTTAAATTTCTGGCTCATGTCATATACCTACTGCTTCGTAATATCATTCATGTCTATTCCCCTTGTAGCTGCATAGACACTTATGTTGATATTTCACAAAAACTACTACCATACTCGTATGTGGGTGTACAAAATGATAGTGAAATTTTGGTCTCCGGTGATTTTTTTGTATTTTTTTTAGAACAATATATTTTTCAAATACAATCGTTAATAAATATTATCAGATGTCGTCACTGATAATATTAATAAAGTAACCGTTTTTATTTTCATTAATTTTTTTTTATTTTTTATAAAAACAAAACAACATTTTTACGTAAAAGCATCATACGAAATATTATATATATAAATCGGAGTGTAAATATCTCTAATTAATGTGTTTAAAACATGTGTTGTATGCGCAATAAAGTTTATTGATTATTTAGTTACAAATAACAATATTTATTTACCCATCTCATTGAAATTCGGTGTGTAAAAACACGATAGTGTAATAACGATATTGTTTGTTTGCACGATGGCCAAATAAACGAAAATGTTAAAAATGTTGAAGGCTAAATGATGTCACAAAAAAAGTTGAAAGATTTTACTTGCTGTAAATATATTTTATATTTTAGATGACAAAAAAATGTCAATGGAGAATAATATTTCAATCATATTTTTTTCTCCAAAAAAGTGATTGTAAGTTTTGAGGAATATTAGTGTTTGCTTCAGTGAAATCAAACCATATAATTAATTAGAAATACTCAGAAAAATATCAAAATCTTACTAGAATTGTTTAGCGTCATTAAGGTGATATTATTTAAAAAATTTCCACCACTAATAATTTATTTCAACGATTCTTTTAAATATCATGTAATGGAATTTTAAAATAATGAATTGATATCGTGAACGTCTTGCGTCTTCAAGTTGTGTTTCATTTTGCCAGGAAATGATATGTGGTGTGGTATTTTTTTGCCTTTATAGAGTCACTACGTTATAAAAAGACTTAGCTTTAAGTATGCCAAGAACTTAATCATTCGTTATCACGATAAGGCCATGCTCTGTACGGGGTGGGTAGAAAAAAAACTGCTCAAGTCACATATTTTTCTTCATTATAAATAACAGTTTTTAACGTAGAAAGGTTGATGTTAAAAAATATCTTGGCATATTCATTGACTCACAACTCACGAGTAATCATCATTTTAAACGTGCTTTATCTAAAATTACCCCCATAATCGGTGTTTTATATAAGCTCCGGGTTACTTCCCATCTCCCTATTAAGATCGATCTACCATGCCATGATTCACTCACATTTAATATATCTTTCCGGGATCTGTGATCAGAGATCCAAGTAATTCAAAATAGAGCCCTACGAAATATCTTTAGTTAGCCATGGGACACACGCGTCGAAGACATCTTACAGAAACTCCAAAATACTTCGGTTTAATACCATTCCCATCTGTGACATTACAAATACTCTTTACATGTAATTCAATCCTCGGCACATACTAATATCACACTCAATTACAATCACGACGTGCACCGATACAACACAAGAAATCACAATAAACTACATACGAGTATACCAAAAAAACGCACTCAACAAAATATGGACTTAAGCTTTAGAATGTACAGTTTTGCACACAATACAATAAATTACTCAACGATATTAAAAATGCAAGCCAATGTGAAAGGCCTCAAAGTAAGATGCTTAAACTCTATTACTTGAAAGAATACATAAGGATTAATGCCGTGATGTGTCTCTGTAATAAGTATAGCTATACGAGTATAATGTTCCAGTGATATGTTTCTTTATAATAAGTGTCTCTGTACACTTGTATTATAATGTACCAGTGATACGTCTTTATTATAAATGCAAATTATGTGTTGTAAATGTTAAAACTATACTGCAGGTTCTGCAAGTGATCCACAAGGGATTTTTTAACTCTTGGGAATACAATGCATAATTTATTGAATACTTATTAATAAAAAAAATAAATTAAAAACTAAACTATATAGGTGCCATTCAAAAATCGTCTCCAGACGACATATCCGACTATTGGTCGAATGAATTCAAACATCGGAGATAAACAAAATTAGTTTGATTCATCACCACACAAACCCCGATATTTTGAAATTCGACATCCAACATCACGCTAATATTACAAGTAATGCCTTTTTTTTATTTATTTCATTCTTTCAAAAATGTTTGATTTCATACTACTTTTATGCACTACATTATTGTATCTTTTTAGTATCTTTATAATGTTTTCGTATCCAGTATTGACGAAATCGAAATGCCGTAAATTTCGTGAATAAATTTTTCAAACGTAAAGTGACAAATGATCTAATCAATTACATACCCTCAAACAAATATTCGACGATTGTCAAATGCGTATACAATTATGCGAGCCTTAAATAATAAGGATTCAATTTCACTGACCTCCATACTTTTACAGAGCAATTAAACCCTAATCGTTAACCCCTTTCAAAATTCAGGCATTTTTTTAAATAACTAAAGGGTGAAACACGATTTTTTGCGAGTATTTGTGGCCAGTCCTTGCAGGCGTCTTTTAAATAAATGTACCGTAGGTGGTTTAAGGACTATAGATTCAATTTAACCCCACCCAAAACTATATTGTAGCGATTTATAATCAAATCACTCCAGAAAATCTTATTTTAATTTGGAACCAAATCGGGGCAAATCTCTCGAAATTCAAGATGACTGCTGGGTTTATGCATTTTGATATAAGTTTCGAGTTTAGCTCCCCCCAACCTTCTTTATTCCGATTTCGAATAAAATCGGTGCAGAACTCTAGAAATTCAAGATGGCCACCGATATATTGCATTTTGACGTTAGATTCCAGTTCAGCTAATCCTTAAAATCCCACATGGAAATTTAGAACGAAAACTGTTGATCGTTTTTACAGCATTCAGTCTACCATCAGGGATGGTATCAGAACTTCATTCTGCACACCTTTTCATTAGAGACTACGCGCGTTCAAACTAATAAAAATTCAGTTCAATTTAATCTCAACACACCCAGTAGGTAGGCACCACAAAATTATAATGTAAAAAAAAATCGATGTTCTATTTCCACCGTGCTGTTTTACTTTCCCTCACCGAGCCAATCGATTCGTCGGTTCGACATGTTAACCCTAGTAATCTGGAAATGCCACATACTGCATTCGTAATGCTGTATGACTGCCGTGACATGAATAATTTAACAATATCAAATACCGAGAATTAATCTTTGACTCAAACATAAATTGGAAACAATATTTTCACGACACTACACAAAAAACTCGTAAATAAATATACTTTCTTAAACAAATAGGCAATTCCCTTAACATCAAGCTTTTAAAATCACTACATTACTTACTGTGTTAATCAAGCATTAAACACGGTATAGCTCTCAATCTAAAGTAAATTATATTACATTAATTTGGGCTGTTTCACAATTAATTAATTTTAAATTAATGTATAGTATATTTGCGCACGTTCAA
Source organism: Halesus radiatus (assembly GCA_022606495.2). Lineage (NCBI taxonomy): Eukaryota > Metazoa > Arthropoda > Insecta > Trichoptera > Limnephilidae > Halesus > Halesus radiatus. Next base: position 286,501 of record JAHDVE020000713.1, read on the forward strand.
AGAGTGGAAGATACTCTCACTATCGCCCTGGTGAAAGACCACCATTCAGAATTGAATCGTTGTTTGAAATGTTTTTTATCCGTGTTTGGTGACCAGATCTGAATAGCCAGGTGTTTCCCCACCTTCCTCCTCCTCTTATCCTTCCCCTCCCCAAAACCTTCAGCCTCACAACATTCCCTAATTGGGAATGGCATAGTCTCACTGCCTCCAGACGGTTGGGAGCAATTGGGACTCTTGTGGGATATTCATAAAAAAAATCTCTTCATTAAAGCCGAAAAATTAATCATAAAAATAATTTTGAAACTCCCTTCTTTCTACCAGTACTGATAGATCTTCAATGTCATCAAACGTTATGGACATAAAGGAGCTCTTCGCGAGAAACATTCTGGTAAACTGCACCAAAACATTAAACACAATACAAATTACGAGTATACAAATTACACGAACCAAAATAAAGAGCTTCAACAACTCCTCTCGCTAGAACTATTTTTTGACAAATACTAAATTTAAACATAATGATAAAGTTTTATTATCTTCTTTTTTATAACAAAATAACAAATAATGATATCTTCTCCGGGATTTCCCGTGCTGAGGATTTCATTTACAAAATATTGAATTACATTATATTAAATTGATGTGCTCGATGAAAAAAATAACAATAATTCTAAGGTGAGGTGTTTTAAGTGTAGTTGAGTGGTTTCGGTGTAAGTCTGTATTTTGTGTTAATATATTTTCTATTTCAGATCTCTCCCCATGTAATGTATCCGGTGTTTTATTTGATTTTAAAATTTATTATGATTGTTGTAATTTTTAAAGTATAGTGGGAAATTTATTTTATTTTATATGAAATAAAATTATGGATTATTAAAATAGGTCGTCCAATTATTGTTACCGACAACTACTGTAAAACACGTTATTAGATATGTTTAATCTAACGGATAAACTTTACTGTAAATAATGTATGAATCAATTATCGAACCCAAACAACAAGCAAGAATTCACAACATCATAACTTCATTCCAATGAAAATAAATAATCCCGAGCAAGGTCGGGTACATATCAGCTAGTAGTTACATAAGTTGAAGAGCTTAACGATTTCATTTTTATTAATTTGATATCTACGATTTGAATTCAAGAAATGTGATAAAAGTTTAAAGTGATCTATTTAGATACCATTGATTCATTTATCTACTCGTATATGCAGATATTATGGAACACTCTGGCCGGATGGAAACAGATATGGCAAGACGGAAGCCGTAGGGAATCTAATATGAATTACCTACACGGTTGTTTGCATAATAATAATAATAATAAGAGTTAATTTCTATGGCGCAGTTTTGTGAAGGTTCACCTCAAGTGCGCTAAATCATATCACCATATTCAGTAATACCAACAAACCACTCCGAATTTAAAAATTCAACGAAAACAAACAATTTTGAAATGTTTTTGGATATAATTCGTAGAACTTCACGTAATAAATAAATAAAAAAAAACATTAATTTAATTTAATAATGTTATTAAGTTCTGCAAGTATTTCAGTTTTATTTTGTAACAGCTGTTTCGGAGATTATGGCCATTTTCAGATTATAGTTGAGATGGCCCCCCCCCCACTGTCCTTTAAAGATGTGATGGCCCGCCCTTCCTTCGTTTATGATTTAATTTAGCAATAGACTTCCGTTCGCGCCACCGATTTAAGATGACTCCTCTACTGCTGCCTTAAATTTTCCTAACTAATGTGATCGGAAGACTCTTTGTAGTTTTCCTTTCAGTTTGAGGTTTTTCTCCTCCTTGGCCAGCGTGTAACGTCTAGCCCTATGCTAACATTCGAGTGTTTCCGATTTTCATGATTTTTGCGGAAAATTACGCACTAGAATGTGGTCAATCGCCAAGCTTTTCGCGAGTCTACGTTGTGTTGTTTTTTGTTTCAGACTATTGGAAAAACAAGGCCTTATTTGTGGTAACCCCTATTCTTTGTAGCGTAGGCAGACTCTCGCATACCATTGACAGAATTCATATTCCTAACATTACTCCTATCTTAGACTTTAATGTTCTGAACTCTCTATTATTATCCTACTATGCAATCTACGTTAATTTCCTATAGGAAGACTAGCATTTTCCTAACTTTACCCCTAAATTTTCTATTTTTTTTTCTATCGTGAGTTTTAATGGGAAAACTTAGCTTCTGGGCTATACTAATTGCACTATTCCTGATCTATATAATACGACGTAGTTTCAATTTTAAATTTGGTATACATGAATGTAATGATCACAGTATTATCGTCTTTCCTCATCGTACTAAGTGTTATTCTACATGGGTTACTTTCAATGAATTTCATGGTTAAAAGGTACAGTTTTACTTGTTTTGGCGCCATCTCCATCCTCTCCTAAATTTGGGAAAATTACATGATTAGGTTTTAGTTTTCACAGCTTTTGTTATGATGAGGGATCGAATACGGCTTGTTTCGCTGCAATTAATTCGGCTCCAGACCTACCCCTAAAGTACTCAGATGACCACGTTTCCGGTTGGTAACCCCTTCCTCACAGACGCACAGCCTGACCAAACGGTATACGTAACTTCTTCTTTTAGTTCGTTGCGCTATTGGTCATCCCCTGTACCGCGACGGAAAGAGCACCTTCCTTATCCATGGGTCCGAGACCCTCCGAATTCCCGTCCTCCCGACAGTTACATTTAAAGGAGATCAAACCGGTTCCGTCCCCTCGTCAAACAGCATTAGATACTTGCGATTTTTTTGCAAAGTCCGGGTTGAAAGGCCGTCCCCCGCATCAAGAGTTCAGAGATAACCACGCTTAAATCAGCAATTATTTCTGCCCAATCGATAGGTACAAATTATAAATATATGTAAACAATACGAGTTTTTTATAATCCACAATACTCCAGTTTTCCCAGAAAATTGTGGATCTGACATCTCCAACACAGGTCGTGAATCTGTGCCAGATATTCAGATATATTACATATGAACATACATGAAGGTGATAATACAATATATATAATAGATTACTTTTGGTTTGGTTGACAGGTTGATTTAATGAGACCCTGCTATCTCATGTAGTTTGAATTTAACTGTAGATTGATTTTTGTTTGTTTGGAGAAAAGGTAGGACTCCAAAAAGCCCAAAATTTGCAAGGCCTGAACCTTGAAAACCTAAGTCGAAGATAAAATTAATTTTATAACATAACTTGGGAACGTATTGTCGACGAATGATTATGCTTATTTTGACATTTCTAGTAATGTGGGTTTTTGTTTGTTCTGTTGAATTCATCAATATGTTCGAACGGGTGTGGAGCGCCTTTGAATTGAATCTTTCCATGAAAATGGCGCTATAAAAATGTGTATGTATGCAAACTACAAATACGTGATTTTTAAAAGATGAGAGTTCATCGCAAAAGATGATAGTTATTTTTCAATTAAATGTCGACGTTTGTTAAGGTACTTATTCTTCGTAAGATGTACTGAAATTCGAATATATATACATACTTATACGTATCTACATACTTCGATAAAAGGAGGGTGTGGTTTGGAATGTTGACCTAGTTTTAATAACAGTCGAGGATGTGTGTCATTGAGATATGCGACAGTTATTAAGTGTCAGAGACCCCCGTCAGGAAGCATAACAATTAGGATTCATTGGTTTGTTTTAGAATGATAACGATCTTTGAATTAATAAAAATCGTTTGGGATGTTGATAATTTTAGTAACGTTAGTTTTCGAATTTATATGTTAGGAAAATATATATATTAATAAAATAAATTGTTTTCATAGGACATATTCATAAATATGATAAATGGTTTTATATATATATATTAAACATTGTATATAAATAAACATAAAATAAATAACGGCCATATAGATTTGATTGATACATTATACATTTCATACATATATATATATATACCCATACATAAACATACATACTCTTAGTAAAGGCCAAGTCTTTAGCCGAAGTTATTTCACTACACAGTGAAATACCTATAAAAGATGTTCTGAAGTTGTTGACTATGAATTAACTCGATAAAGACAATTATACAGGTAGGTATCTACCGGAAATTATTATAAATACCTAAATGTATTTATGTAAAAATACGTATTTTTGAATATTTAAAAGTCAAGTACTGGTAATGAGTGAGACAATTGAATTATCTTTAGTACTCGTTTAATTATAATTCAATGCGAAAGGAAAGGTTTATCGTAAAATATCTTATGAAGGTAGATGTACCCGCTGGGTATCATAAAATGTACTTGAACACAAATATTTGATTAGAACGGCTTTGATCAAGTGTACTAAACATTTACTCATAATAGATAACGGTCGTATAGTATTGACCTATATATTAAACATTAAATATAAATATATATTTATACATATAATATATGCATTTATACATCATTAGAAATATAATTCAAGTCACCGTCCTCTTCTTCCCCGGGATCCTGATAACTTTAATATTTAAATTGGTTGGCTCACCTGAACTCCGGACAAATTTCATAATTTTTCCAGACGGGTTATACACGCCATTATGAAGATTCAGAAAATATTGAACTTCCCTGCCTGGTATGTTTAATCTAATTTAGAAATATTTACTTAATACAATCTAGTGTTTCCTAATTTTCAATTCGTGATCTACCGATTTGTACTATTTCTTCAAATTTAATGATCTCTAAATCCAAATATTATTAGATAATATTTAATTTTTGTTGTTTTATTTTCCTATTTTATTCACTTTGACGTACGGAACAAATTCGATTTTACCAATCCTATCTCCACCGAATTTTGAATTTGAATATCTTTCGTTATAAATATTTTGTCTATTTAACTTTTTTGATTGCTTTTGAACTCACGTAATTCCCTCTACAAACTATTAATTAAATCCGTAAACCGAACGCTTGGTAATATTTAAGAGCTTTATTATTTTTCTTTGACGAAATTAATCCCACGCTAGGTATTAAAATTGAATTATATGAAACTAAGACTCAGCTGTTTTTAAACTTTCACTAAATTATTTTAAACGCAATTATATTTAATTTTTCTTAAACTCGTAATAAATTCAGTTAAACACAAAATATGAATTAAATCACATTTCATTTAAACAATTTTAATTAATTCACAGAAGCAATTTAAAAAAATCTTTAAACAAATAACTTTATTAATTTTAGAAATTTTCAATATTTATTAAATTATTATTATTATCACATTGCTCTAATAGTTTTGAGAAAATTAAATCAAATATATTGTTATCAACTTTAATTGCAACCTTTATAATCTTCAACGTAATTTAAGTATTATTAATTTTTAGGAAATTTCACTATTTATGCAACTATTATTGAATTAGATAGATCGGCAACTATTTAAGAAATTTTTAATAAATAAATAATTATTAATTTGAACACAAAACACTTTTTTTACTGGGTCACTTTTTTATATCACTTCACTTAAGTATAATGAATTTTAGAAAACTTCGATTTTTATCAAACTATAATTGAATTAATTCAACAACTATTTAAAAGAATTTATTTAAAACTTTATTTATTTTTATATCACTTCACTTACGTATAATGAATTTTAGAAAACTTCGATTCAAACACTTTATTTATAAACACTTTCGATTATTATAATTTCACTTAAAACCACCAATTTTGATTAATTCACAGAAGTATTTTTTAGTATCAACTTAAGTATAATGAATTTTAGGAACTTCAATATTTATCAAACTATTATTGAATTAAATCAAACTATTGTTGAATCAATCCAACAACTATTCAAAAGAATTTATTTAAAACTTTATTTAATTGTAAGAATCAAATCAAATGAAATTTTCTAAGTCCAAAAATCCAAATAATCACTAAAAATCGGTCCGCACGTAATTAAATATTTCCTCGCCCGACGTATTCCGCGACTTATTCCCCTATTCTCCCGTTACATTCCCTTATATATCCAGCTTAAAATCAAAAGGTTTTAACTCCATTCCATACCTACATTACATTATGTTCTTTACCAACTCGTAAACCTATATGTAAGTAACACTAATTTCGAATGTAATTCTTCAATGTAAATATTTAGATAACACCTGGCCCGCCTCTGAATCCATCACTTTTCCTCACTCCGGCCAGGATCGAATTTAGTTCATTCCTCTAGATCGCCCTGCTGTTCCTTATTATAGAATTGGAAACTTCGATTCATGTTTTTTTTTCTGAAAATATTATCTATCGCTTATTCTTTGGTCGCCTATGAACTCGGGTATCTCGTAATTATAGCCACTATGTCCTTATTGAATTTTATTTAAAGAAGCGCCTTCTTCACATCGTTCAATTTTAGAAATTCCCTTAGTCCCTGGTTATCTTGATATGCGATATCTTTTTATTTATGAATTTTCCGATGGTAACATGGTTTTTCTCTGATCTAACATGTGAATATTCGATTAACGCATATATTCGTGCAATTCTCAATTGATCCTAATATTGGTGTAAACACTTTATAATTACTTCCCCACCTCACCTGCCTGAGTTAATAAATATACCTTTCCAGAATGATTTTTCAATGTGTTGCACTGCTTCTTCCTGGTCTAGCTGTATTACACCTTTTGCATGTACCTATCGTCTGCTTATACTTTCATCCGGGTCGATTGATATCATCCTTAATTGATTTTTCACTACCTTTAATAATTTTATGTATTAATTTATTGATGTTTTTACCTGCGATTTACCCACCCCCAACCCTGGTGGATATGAGTTCGTCCACTTCTTCCCTGGCCACTCCCCCTTCTTCTATTTCACTCTAACTAAATATCACATTAGCCTATTGTTTATTATGGGTAATAACCCTTACTTTTACAAAAACCGATATAAATCAATGTTCATCGAAAACACATTATTTTTTATTACTTTTCCTTAAATAAATATTCCTATCTTCCCTGTATAACCTTAATTGTTTGTTTGTCTCTTTATTACGCCAGTTTCATGTTCATCTGGTCGCTTAAATACACAATTCTTGTCGCCTTGTTTACATTAGTCATTGACAACCTCAAAATTTTACCTAAATGTATCGAACTATATTCAAAGTAGTAGTCCATATATCTCAATATTTCTATTGAATTCCTTCAGTTTAAATTTTATAATTGATTGATACATTTCTCATCTACATTTTCATAATATCTGATGTCCCGAATCTACTCAATTAATACCTTTTATCACCTAAAATCAGTCTAGTTTCACTCCCTTGTAATTATCTACGTTCCTGAAATTAGAAAATTGTACTCCTATTTCGCATTAGTCCCGCCTAAATCGCTTCTTAAGTTTGCCGAAGTTTCCATACTGTATAATTCTTGTTTCTTCCCTTTTTCATCTGTTGAAGCTATTGTTCTCTGAATTATTTTCTCTAATTCGTTGTTTTTCCGCTTAGCCTTACATGACACGCCTCTCTGTCTAAATTCTTATGCAAACACACCTTTCCCCGTGCAAGATAAATCATCACTTTGTAGTTTTTTTATTTGTAATTAACATTTTGCGTATTATTTTTACTTCCTACTTCCATTTTAAATGGTTATTCATCTCTGCATTACCCATTGTTTTCTTTAAAGTTCACGACCTCTCTCGTCCTATTCGTCCTCTGGTGGAATATTTACATTATAGGCCGTCGATCTGAACCCTTTCGATTCACATAAATAATTAATATTTCCTTTGTCCTGTCACCACTAATTGTTGTTTGTGTAAGACGCCCGTTTGATTGGTAACTTTTTTGTTGATTTGGCCCAATCCTGTGATGTTTATTTATAAGAGGGAACGCCTTCTTCCCACTGCCATCTCGTGGTGTTATGTTGCAACGAGTTTTATGAATCAAAAATATTGGATTATAATTCACTGTAATCAAACTCTCCACAAGTCGATAGATGTCGCTCCCTTAAGCTTTTCTAGCATGAAAGTTATGCATATAAAAAAAAATATTTTCCAGGGTTCCTTTAAAAGAAAATGATGATGGTTAGACCATTACATAGTTAGGCCACGTTGAGAAGACTTATTTATATGATTCCATTTACCCTTACCTAATTTCAATTTTTATGGTGCCCAAAGTGGTTTATTACCGGTGAAACAGATTTACTGAGAAAAAAATTGTGATAATGTATCCATTAAGCGATGTAATTGAATTTGGAATCTGTTAGCTACTGCTACCCCATTCCGTTCATTATTTTTATCGGTAACATACTTCAATTTCTAAAAACTGTCAATATCATCTTCAATTAATTTCCCGTATGATTTTGGATTTGATTTAAAATTTTATTATAATATTCTGTGAATTTTCACAGGTCTTCACTAGCACACTAATAAATCCTAATGCAGGATCCATACACCCGAATTGCCCGCCATTTTTAATAGAACATGTGGAAAGGGATCGAATAATGGGCTTGACTTAAGGAAAGGTCGGTCAGACGGCCGAGCTTTTAGACGCATTTTCTTCAGTTCGCACGGATGAAAACGGTAGTCTGTAGGCACTTTAAATTTGTATTTTTGGGTTAACTGGAATTGTGTGACCCATTAGTCGAAAAAAAGAAATTGGTGGAATAATCACCCTAGAGTAGACAACATAGAAAAATTAGAAATTTAAAAATCCGTAAAGAATAATGAAGACATAATTAACAATCATAATAATCTGTCTTACGGTCCTTTTTTTAATACATGCCCTTTCTCCACACCATCTGTATCTTTTTTCTCCTCTCATTAATTAGTTACCTCCCCCAGCCACACCCTTCCACCACCACTTCAAAACCTAATGTATTAACTATGATTTTGTAAGAATATTAAGTCAGTATATATTTATCCCTGAAGAAGGAATGATAATTCCGAAACCAGTAGGAAAAATACTCAATTAGAGTTGTTTTTAAAATTATGAATTTATATTATTTTTAATTTTTTTTTTAATTTCTCCTAGTATCGAACAAAAAACCTCTAATCAAAAAACCGAAGATCTAATTGTCTTGTCGTGGATTTCATAAGTTTTAGTCAGGCAAATCTAACAGAAGGCAAAACTAACAACATTAAAAACCCATTTGGAATGAACCACCCCCCCCCCCCTCCTACATAGTTCCACACATCGTGACGTAATTCCCACTTAATGATGATTCAGTCCACACATTATTTGTCACTTATGCATCATCAGTCATTCTGAGCTTTAACACTTGACAAAATTAATTAGGCTCCGCTTAGATGAGCGATGGAGAACCTTTTCTGAAATAATTGCGCAATTAATTAATCAAATATTCAGATAAAATTGTATTAGCTAATATAGATCTCAAACAGAATAAAACCTAATTTTATGCGAATATTACACTTTTCCATATTTATTTACAAAGTAAATTCAACGAAAAAATTCTAGAATATATACATTTATTACGGGCACATTGACCTACAAAGAATGCCAGTGGGAGTAAGATATTCTCATTTGTGGGAATTTTGAAGGGGAAGCGGATAAAATGAGGAAGGTTGAAAAGTCATTTCTTGCAAGTTACTACACAACAAACAATCATTATATTTATCAGCAGCGGTGGGCAGAGATAATGGAAGGCCACACATTTTTTATCTTAGCAGGCAAATCTCTTTTCAAATACACGTGGCAATACTCTACTCAATCAATCGTGCTATACCTTCCCAGGGCATCCTAGAAGTGATTAATGTATGTTTTTTAAATTAAAAAAATCACGTTTTTCTTCTGAACAGGTCATCCATAGGAGTGTGACCATTACCCATTCTAAAGATAACTCATATCGTAAAATAAAAGAAATCGACATATTTCTCATGTTGCAAAATAAAAGCATTCGACAGATTACTGATGTTGCAAAATAAAAGCATTCGACAGATAACTGATGTTACAAAATAAAAGTGTTTAATACATTACTAATGCTGCAAAATAAAAGCATTCGACAGATAACAAATGTTACAAAATAAAAGTATTCAATAGATTACTGATGCTGCAAAATAAAAGCATTCAACAGATAACAAATGTTACAAAATATAAGTATTCAATAGATTACTAATGCTGCAAAATAAAAGCATTCAACAGATAACAAATGTTACAAAATATAAGTATTCAATAGATTACTAATGTTGCAAAATAAAAGCATTCAACAGATAACTAATGTTACAAAATAAAAGTATTCAATAGATTACTGATGCTGCAAAATAAAAGCATTCGACAGATGACTAATGTTACAAAATAAAAGTATTTATTAGATTACTGATGCTGCAAAATAAAAGCATTCGACAGATAACTAATGAAAGCATTCGAAAAAACAAATTTTCATTTAAGAATAAAAAATGGACCTACCAGCACTACTTTTACAACTATTCCAAAAGAAAATTTGTTTAAAATCGTGAATATCGTAAATATAAAATTGCTTCTCGCCGCTAAATAAAACGAATCGCACAACCTTGAATGAAACCCATGAATAACAAATTGTCGATTTGTGTGCGTGACTTTTCTTGTAAACTAACCGTAAATCGTCAATACCTACTGCAAAATGACCTAATACCGAATCGAAATAATTAATTTAGACATGCAACGTAAACAGGCGCCATTACTGGCTTCACCTAATTGATAGCGATCAGCTGATCGACGGACGATTAATAAAACAACTTAATTATATATTTATTTATAAAATAACAAGAATGACTTTTTTTACACCACTGTTTTTAATACATAAATATTTGTGAATATTTTTTTTAGAATTCTGTGAATCCGATGAGGAAAGCTTCGCTTTCAAAATATATTGACATGTTTATATTAAAAACGGTGCTCTAAACAAAGTAATTTTTATTAATTTATTAATAATGACGCCACAAAATAACCATAATTGTATTAAAGGAAGATATTTATTTCTTCATTTCTGATTATTTACATACAATTATTATAATACAAGCAATGATCTGTAGGTACTGTAAATTATTAAAGTATAATAGTGTTTTATGAAAACCTCACTAGGAGAACCTAGACTGAGGTGTACACGTATTTATATAATGATAATATTATTTTAAATATTTTATTAAAATTTGATGTATTAAATTTATTTTTACGTTGTACAAGTAGGTATAATAGCGTTCAAAGCATTTTCTAAACTGTAGTTCAACTGTAAAGACCTCACAGAATAAAGAATTTTTAATTATTAAAATCATTTTTAAAGCAAATCGGTTTTAGCGGTAATAAACCATTTTTAACACCGTTCAAATTGAAATTGGATGGGAGTAAACAAAATCATATAAGTAAGTAGTCTCAATATGGTGTAAACACAATTTGAAAGTGGCTTAAATTAAAATGTAAAATACTTGCAGAACTTAAAAATAACATTTTTAAATTTTATTTACTCCTAATTTTATTTAAAAAGTAAATTATATGGATGTCTACTTTCAAACTTCCGAGGTCACGTGTCTTTAGAAATTCCTTCGTTAGCGCTGGGAATAAACTTCAACATGGTTTCGTCCGGGTTATTTAATTTCAATGTTAGGGGGATTGTGTTGTTTTGGTTTTTTTTGTATGAAGTATTTGCTTGGGATCGTGAGCCCATATGTGCTGAATACATTCAGCGTAGCACCTATGAGAATATCGCGTTGATTTTTGACAGTAGTATTTGGTCACGTGGACTTTAAACTTAAATGTACTTGTATTACAATTTATTTATTTATTTTCTCATATTTAGAATTCACAGCACAATCGCTCTTTAGGGATAACCGCCACTGGTCTCAGATTTACCTATCCGAAATAAATACGTTTAAAAATAACATCTAGAGTTTAATATGAAAATTTTGATACACATTAGGTAGGTATAAACGACGAATGTGGAATAATAAATGATATAATGTATGCCGGTGTATGCGCACAAAGTGATGGCTCCGCCTTGCCGAGTCTTAGAGCTGTGAAATTGAATTTCATATGGATAAAGTGGCAGGGTGGAACGATGTATAATAACTTCACAGGGTGTTCAAAATGTTTATTATCTGTACATTAATATATATATTTATTAAACTGTTTATTACAAAAAAAAATTAAGCCTCGTCAACAGGTGACTATATATTTTTATGTACAGATGTTTTTTATACATTTTAATTTTTATCTCAATATTTACATAGTTTCCATCATTACTCTTCCATAGGTTTCGATCCTTCCATTCAATCACCATTATCAATTCCCTTCTTTCAGATTTTTTCAACATATAATTAATTAAAATATTTTATGTAAAAAATCATAAATACGGTTAAATCAACCGATTCGCAGATTTTAAAATTTCGCGTTTGTAATAATACAAGTTTTGACGAGAAATTCGCCAATTCATAACGTGATTAACGCGAAATTTACAATTTTCGGGTGAATAACACAGAATTTATGTATTTTTCACGTGATATTTATTTATTTCTCATGGTCTCTACAAAATAGTTGTACACTGATTTATTAAAGAGCTTAAGATACATTAAAAAAATGGCATTGGTAAAAAAATATACATAGACAGTATCAGGAAAAAGCTTGATAGGTAAAGTGCAAGCAGTTTTATAATTATTTTGTGATATGGGTCAAAAGATAATCGCAAAATTGTCTGTAGGTGATATTGAAAATGTCTACGATTAGCGTGTTCTGGTAAACATAATTTCTCGTTTTCGGAGCATAAAATAGTGCATGGGATCTCCCACGAGTATCGTTGTTAGGAACGTATAAGTTTGCCTCTTTTAATATTCTGGTATTTTATGTATAATAAGATAAAGTGGTTAGACCGTCACACAAATTTGTTTCAGCACACACTCCTTGCTTTATTCACATTCGTATATCGTCACATAGACCCTCTTCTGTTATTCTGACTCTTGACATGATCAGACTCAAGTGTTTGATTCAGTTGATCGTGCCATGTCTTCTTCTGGCATCAAAAAAATAAATATAAGTTATTAAAAAGAATTCTTACATAATACTTCTTATTTTTCTTTCGATTATGCAAAGAAGAATGTCCCAGGAAAGACTTAATAATGACAGTAAAAATAGTTTTAAAATTGACGAAGTTACGAGCTTTCAAAGTGAACTTGGGTAAAACGACCGACGTGACGTCACAATAAGCAATTCACTACAATTTTTAATTCCAATGGAAGAAATGCATACTGTCTCGCCTATGTTATCTATGGCCGCGCCAGTCATTTTATGTATCGACCGGCCGCGTAAAATATCAAAAATTTGACCGCTTATATCTTTGGTCGTATAGAAACTTTTTTATTTTATGAATTCTGTTTTCAATATATCCTAATTATATATATTTTTAAATAAACTAATAATATATTGAAAAATCATCCTTTTATGAAGACAAACCTTTTTTTTAAACATTTTAAGGCCGGTGTGAGTAAGTAAATATTAAACATATTGGAAATCAGCTCTGGGATGGAGCTCCCAAATTCTTGATAAATCTGCTTGATTCTGTGCAAAGGAGGGTAGTTCGTCTGATTGACAATCCTTTGTTAACAGACCGACTGCAATCTTTGATGTACATATGCAATGTAGGCATGCTGAGTCTGTTCTACAGATATTTCAATGGAGGCTGCTTGTAGAAGTTAGCAGCGTTGATCCCCTCGGCGCCAGTGCACGTGTGTGAAACTCGACGACAGGAAGTATGAGCGTAACATCATGTTCACGGTTGATGTCGGCTTCATGATAACGGGTCGCTTTGTCGACTCGTTTTTGTGTAAATCGGCAAGCATATGGAACGAGCTACCGGCATTTGTCTTTCCTCCAACATTTAATCTGGGCCTCTTCAAAGTCTGCATTAACAAATTCTTCCTTAACCCGCCTCACGTTATAGTTAACCTGTACGTGCTCTGTACATACAGAAGCACTCTTGTGAGGAGTAACATAATTTTTTAAATTTTTTAAAAATACAGTACAACTTATTAAACATTATTTTTGGCAACGGAATTATCCATTTTTGGGACGGGAAGGTATTCAAAGTAATAACAAATCCGTATAAAACACACAATCTTTCCAAAACAAAGCTGCGCACCACCGTTGATTTTTGTAATTATTAACAACCAACCAATATAACATGTTTACCAATTTATAAAGTATCTTGAATTAACGAAAGACAAATAATTCGCATTGAGGTAGCCTGGAGCGCTTTCATGATGAAGAAATTATTCTAGTACAATGTAAATTAAAAAATCAAAATTGTTTGTCATATTGTTTTCACTTTTCTAAGGGCATGAAAAAAGGTCACCTTGCCAAGCATTAAGAGGAACGGCCGCGCGGCCTGTTTCATACAAAACTTAATTTTGGATTTGAGGCCAAAATACTAACCCAAATCTAATGATATTTATTTTCATCAAAAGGTGTGGCAAATATCTATTACGGATTAGAAGTACTTTTTTTTGAACTTACAAAATAAAGGGCATTAAAGAAATCGAATTTTTCACGAATTCAGAGGTAATTTTCGCAATTATTTTAGGGGCTAATGATGATTTAAAAAAAAGAATTGTCCCATCTACTATGAAAATATAATGATTATAAAAAAAAATGGTAAAATAAATAATATGATGGACTTAAATTTAGATTAAAAAACGTCCAATTTCTGTTGGCACACAATTTTGCAGTACATGATTTAAAATATAGACCTGAAAATGTTTTTTTTAGCAAATGTGACAATTAAAGAGAAGTACCATAAATCCGCAAATAATTGTCTAAGTTAATAAAAACTTTGGAGTTAATCTTAAAAAATAAATTTCGGATGAGAAAAAGCATAAGGACTACCTACGTATTTTTGTCTGCCATAAATTTTTTTTTTAACAAATTGCTTTTTTTTTTAAAAAATATAATTCCTCCTGTATTTTTTATGACATTTGTGCTCAAGTCTCAAATCTTTTTCCTGATTATAAAAATAATTTTCCGCTTAGATTTTAACCAAAGAATAGAAAAATAATCTGAATACAATTCTTTTACTTCCCGAAATTTCGAATTTCTGGAATACCTTTTTTACTAAATTTCTATCAAAACCCTCGTATTTTTTCTGAGTTACCCTATAGCAGGCATGGCCAACCTTTTAAGTAGCTGGAGCCACTTGCGTTCCATTTTTGTTTCACATGCCGTTATGAGGAAAATAAGTTGGGTAGTTCGGGATACTTCTTGTTAAGTACCTGCTACTTGGTTGTATAATACTTTTGCATCAAGTTAAGTAATTTTAAGTATTCAAAGCGCTCTTGAAGTGATTTGTCATTAAATGGCATCTATCACATTGTCATTAAATTCATAAAATCATTCTTCAAATTTTATTTTATTTTTTTGTTGTTGTTTATTTATTTACATTGGTAACGTTTGTATTTACCAAACACAGTAATTTATCATCAATTGAGGTACACGTAAGTTGAAGTTGCGTTATGTTTGCCTGGTCGATATTAATTCCTAGCTAGACATGTTCTAAGGGATTAAATATGTGGTGGGTATCAAAATATCGAGTTGTTAAGTGTTTTATTATTTTTAATTTATTGTCGAAGCTCTTTTCGGTGGGTTCCGAAATTGTAATAGAAAAAAAAGAAAATGAAGATATAGAAGAAAGAAAGAAAATAAAACAAACGAACGAAAATTATTTACTATTAAAATAATATATAAAAGTTTAGTAATATTTTTAACAGATTCTCGGACTCCGTTCTTCCTAGATCAATAAGCCATTTGGTAATATTTTTGCCGAAGGATGACAATTCGCAGTTTTTAACCTCGGGGGAGATTTTATTGTAGATTTTTTTTTTTAGGTGTGTGTATTTTTTGGTGCATTATGGGAGCACTCACTGGGATTGTCATTTTATTATATTAAATATTACTCGATGGCACAAAATTCTCATTTGAAAAACTTTTATATTACAATGAATCGATTCCTATTATCACATTTTCACTTTTCATGGAAACAGTTTGTATGAAATCTATATATATATACATATCAATCTAAGTTTTTAAGTTTGTTTGTCCTCCATGTTCTCGAAAATCACTGAACCGTTTTCATTGAAAATAGCACAGTTTGTTTCATTAGTGCCGGGAAGGTTTAGAAAGTAGTTTGAATGAAATCCAATATGTAAAACTGTTTCTATAACGTTTTAAAATTAGTGTGAAAAACATTGAACCCGCCATGTTTTATTTACGTTAGCCCATAGATATAACTTTCTGGTTAGCCACAGATTGAATATTCAAAAGAAGAAGGTTTTTTTGGGTAGAATATTTTAAAAATAGAAAACACGAGTAGGTACCGATTTAAGAACTTTATGATTTAGATATGTTTTGAAAAAATAAACGTTTGGAATGAAATGAAATATTCAAATGATTATTTCTTTATTTGGGGATTACTTTCGCTATTAAATCAAGCACGAATTTAAAAAACAACTTCCTAACTTTATTCCAAAAAAAATCCCGAGCAAGGCCGACTAGGCCACATCAGCTAGTATATTATAATTTTTTTAACACATTTAACATAAGGAAAAAGGTATTTGGGTTGGGTAGGAATCTTAGGGTCAGCATGTCTACGAGTGACGGATGTATTAATCAACCCCTCTCATCGCGGTACAAGGCGATGAGTTGAGAGAGTCCGAATGGAGAGGTCAAAGGGTCTCCCTCCATCGGCCTCTCCCGATCCGGCACTCCACGCAGTTGGTGGAAAGGCATATCCTTCCCCAAGACCTAAACAAACCTCACCCCGGGCAGACCTGCTAAGTCTCCAAACATAGAGAACCACTTGGGGTGACCTATGACAGAGGTGTTGGTTATCTAAGGAGTGGTTCCCAGGGCGGCGGTACCCACACCCACCCCTCAAATTGGGTTTCAGATGACATCAAAAAGGGAACACTTCTGAATAAGCATCCTTTTCACAAAGTGTAACAGGGTAGTTAAGGGATCGTGACCATTAAAACGATTTGTGCATTTTACGAAGAAAAGCCATCGGATTGATCACACTACAAAAGCATACGAGTATAAATTTTTATATATTTTTGGCCTATTCAATCGATCTCATTTCATGTTTCCGAACTTTATCTCAAAATCCTCGATCTTAATAATAACAATATTCTTCAAAATATTTTAGTGCGTATAAAAATCTTTTTGGATTAATTTGAAAATCAACACAAAATATAAGTTTCTTCGGTTCAAACATCACAATTATTATTACTGAACACTCTAATCTCTGAAACTACAGCGATCGGCAGCCGACACTATATTCCTGTATAAAATATTAAATAATAGAATAGACTGCCCTAAACTCTCAAATTAGTCTTAACGTACCACCGAAATGTATTCGCCACTCCGAACTATTTTACACATTAAACAAAAAAAACAAACGCTGCAGCAAATTCACTAATTTACCGTGTTCTTCAAACATTTAATAATCTTTGTCCCAACCTAAATCTCGACATATTTTTTGACCCCCTACCAAAATTTAAGAAAAATATTACTCCTAACATTAATACGCAATCACAACTTTGCACATGCACTATTCAGACACATAGGTACACATACACACTCTCTCTCACACACACAAACAGATACAGACATATACAATTATACACGATACACTTTTTTTCATATACCTTTTATCTTAACCATTTATTATTCCCCAGCATTGCACTAACCCCGCCGGGAAAATGTATATAACCATTACTAGATATTACTTAGAGATATGTCATTGGTACCAATCGTTATAATAATTATCTAAAACCTCGTAATTTGTACACTACTCGTTTTATACATGTACTGTTTGTTTCTAAAATAAATAATAAAAAAATAAAAAATGTTTTAATATATCATCTTTTTGTTCAAATGAAATTCAACTTCACCAAAAACGTTTTCAATCTTTTATTTCGTTAAAAAGTTTTTTTTTTAAATTTATTAAATTGTGATTCTATTTGTCATTTTCAAAATATGTAATAACTTAACTGAACAACCACTTTCGTAAATTGCTATTTTTACACAGGCGTTTCACACCCAGGGAGATGGGTAATATGTCAGCACCAATAAAAAAATTAATGAAGTTGTATTTTATTTGTGGTAAGTATAAAATGCGAATTGTTACAAGTTTTTATTGCATAATGTTCTCACATAAATGTTACCATATCTTCTGAGTGCAATGAAATCATGAAAATACTGCATTTATATATTTTTTATAGTTAGGTTATTCGTGACCAAGAAAAATATCTTTTCTTAATAAAAATAAAAACAACATCCACAAGAATAATTCAATGGTTTAAAATGCCTGCTCCCAGCAAGCAGGATATTATATTGATATGCAGGTTTGCATATGGAAATACGTTAAAAGCACCTATCCGTATAATCAGAATAGAAGTGCAGAGTTCAGAAGTGCGGACGCGAGAAGATAAAATAATTTATAATATTTAAACATAACAGCGATGAGCCTGGGATGGCACGAGGCAGCTAGAGAAGCCTTATTCGATTATAGGTTTCTTGGGAGAATTTAATGCGAGCATGCTGAACTAAAGAAAGCAGATTCAAAGGAGAACAAATATACGCAACATTTAAAAAATTCAAAAGTTATTTTTGGATTTTATAATTATGATAGTTTTTTGTTGGTATTTGGAATAAGTGAAGGATATTGTACTTGCCGTGGTCTCAAGAGTTCCAACTGCCCAAACCTAATGGGATTATCGAATCCCCAATCGGAATATGCTCTGAGGCTGAAAGAAGTGGGGAAGGGAAGGAGTTGGCGAAGAGGATTGCTGAAAAGTACCTGAATTTTCAGATCTAGTCACCAAACACGCTAAAGCTATTTGAAGAAAAGCAACATTTTGATTGCGAATGGTGGTGTTTCACCAGGGCGATACTGATGTTTCGCCATTCAGACAAGATTAAAGAATTTGTTCAATTTGGTAGATGCATTTCGACCGTAAAACGATTCCAGTTCGATGATTTTATTAATAATAATAATTACTCCATTACTTCTCAGAAAATCACCTCAAGGGCGTGATCTAAATGTATATATTCTTCAAACAATATTGGGCTTTGGAATTAAGACGATTTGATACGATTTCAAATTTTTTGTAAATTTGTTTGTCAAAAAAAAAACCGTTTTAGTTTAGTTTAGTTTAGTTATGCAAAGTGTGGAAAAAGTTTGAAAAGCTACCATTAAGACATTATAACAAAACCCAAACATTTTCCCAAAAAAAATAATTTTTTTCTAATAGTCTGTAAAATGATAATTTCATGCAATCTTCCACAAATTCTTGTCGTTTTATTAATGTTATGAACAAAGTATAAAATTTAATAAAGAGATCTAAAAAAAAATCATTTTTGTGAAACTACAAACAATTCATTTGCGCGGACAACAGATATTTATACGGTTTTGTAATTTAGAATAGTTATTACGTTAATACATAAAATAATTAAATATATAATTGTCAAAGGCTAAAATGACTCCCACTCCAATGCGTAAAATCCTCAGACATTTCTATCTGAGTACGTTTTTCTGCATATTAAATAAGCATAATACAGCGGTTTCAAATTTCGCGTTTAAATTTTATGAAACATGATACTCATTGTTAAATATGACTCTGACCTTTATATTGATAACGCGTGGCAAGCGCCCACGTAGTAAAATGGTCTACGTTTTGAGGACATATATTTTATATACCCTTTAAAGTCTGACTGTTGGGAAACCATTAATTTAAAGGTTTATGGTCCTCATCAAAAAAAAAAAATGAAATATATATTACGATGACAGAAAAAGTCGTCGCAGTTTTTGCCAGAAAACGTAATTTTGTAATTTAATTGAGTGTTAATGAATTATATCGCGTTCTTATTAAATTCCTGTAGGAGAATTTTTTTACTTTTATTATGATAAACTTTCCACAGTGGTGGATACTCTTAGCATATGAATATTCTATACGAAATATAATTTTATTTTTAACAAATTTCGGTATGGGTCAGCATTGTGTGATACGGCCGCATACGAATTTGTAAGTTTTTGCTATATCTCATGTGTGATACGATGGCGTGCGAAGAATTAATATTATTTATTGACAGACCATTATCCAATTACATAAAATACGTAACACGAAATTAAAATAAACAAGAGATACAGAAAAAGAATAGCATGTAGATAATAAATGAGTGGAGCAATGACAAAAATAGGACAAAAATATACATTTGAGAGAACGTTCACGTTTGGTAGAGTCCATGAATTCAGATATTCTAAGGACCAGTTTTATAAACAAATCAAAAATTTCTGTTACGTAACGAACAGTTTAATTAACGAGTCGTTTTGTTAACGAACTGTTATCCGTCTGTTTTTTTTTTGTCATGAATAATTGCCATTTGCTCGTCTTCACACGGTTGTGCACAGTTTCAAATAAACGATTGTCGGGCAACAAATAACAGCTGTCAAACGACCTGTAATCTGAAAAATGTTTATAAACCGGAGGAATCGGGCGGTAGACCAAATATTAGTAAAAATATTATCAAGTGTTACAAAGAAATGGTTTTAAAACCGGCCCTAAATGATAATCTTCGAGATTTAATTTCGTAAAGCCCGACCAAAATCATTTAGACTGTCACTAAAAATTTCAAGGCCCTGACTTAAGTTAACAAGTCTAGAAAATATGTTTTCTGTACGATTTATTACGTGAATGGACATTATGTAAAATGCCGAAATTTATTAGGAAGCAAGATCTTTGCGCTCGTCCCGTCAAAGTAATTCTTAGGTTCTCATCAGGAAAAAAATGTTTTGATTACCTTCCTAATATTTCTGTCTTATTTGACGAATCCTTACATTCATTTTATTTAGAAAATTCTTTCATCAAATTAGCAAAGGAAAAAAAAAGTATCTTCTTTCATTCAAAGCGTACATTATTTACAGTTGATTCGCCATCTGAGAAATACATTTACAAAATTATTTATACGATACGTCAAATCGAATGGAAGTTCATTTTATAAGACTCAATAAAACAGTCATAATTCTTTGACATCAAAGCGAAAAATGCGTAGTAAAATCTGGAAATAAACAAGAGACGGGTGTCCCATAAAGTGAAACGCTGACCGCGTGGATTTATTTTATTTTCTAAGGCTTGGAAACGAAAAATGTGTTTAAACTTTACGACTGTTGCCATGCTTATTAGCATAAAAGGTTGAAAAAGGCTATTTTCTCGAATGACGTCAATTTTTTTTGTGTGACAGTTGCTATTAGGAGTCGGGGGTATTGTTAGGCTAGGCCACTGAATAAATATTTCCTAAAAGTTTGATCTATACAGATTTTAAGGAAAACTTATGTTGCCAATGAACATAAGATTTTTCAACCCCTAGGGCTCAAACGGGCTAATGAAATTAACTATTATTTAAAAAATTTAATAAGTAAGGAAAAATTTAGTTTACTTCGTGCACACGAATTCACTTACAATAGCGCGCTAGGCAGAAGGAATGAGGAAAGTGATGGAAGAATTTTGCAATTTTTAACCTAAAACATTGATCAATTTGATATAAAATGATGCATTTTTTATTATATCTCATTTCACTGTTTTCCACAAGCAATATTAACAACGGGAAAGCATGAACTGAAAATGACTGTAAGTGATTTTACCTTAATTAACGAAAATATTAAAGAAAGATCATGTTTGATGTGTTATGTGGTGATTTACATATTTTATTAAGGGTTTTCGATCGTTTCATGCATTTGATGAATTTCTGTAAACCTTCATTTGAATTTATGCTGTGGGCGTTTTAGTGAAATGAGAAACATTTGAGATATCTTTCAACGAATTGAAGATAGACAAACTGGCACTAGCAGCTTTAAATTGGTATCAAAAATATATGCTATATGTGGTATGGTATAATGCTCTTTGGCTGGCATCATGAATCGTTCCGCTTAAAATGTTCCCTTATATAATTATAAGGAGATACTTATATCCCGAGGCTCTCAGTCACAGCACATCTCCCGCTAGATTCCCTGGAACAAAAGGCTGGGAAAGTTATCATTTTTACAGCATAGGGTTATTTAAAATGATCGACCCAATTTCGCACGTTCTCCTCTGATACACGCGGTTGGCCCGGGCTTTTTCATTTACAGAGACATCCAGTTTGCTCAAATTGGTGATACCGACGACAAATACTCTTTCTAGTTGGAGGTTCGATATTCAAACGGAGACGAAAGATACGCTGCACTACAGTTAACGATTCAGTTTTACAGAACTCGCGAACACAGACAACCGTATGATGCTTAGTAGCCATTTTACTCACAACTGACGCGAAATGGCTGCTTGGCGGCGCGAGCACTCTAGCTATCAGTTGCGCAACTATGAGCGATCTAGTGGTAGAATTCAAAACCTATCAAAAACTATCGGACCTCCTCTTTCAATTGCTTAGTAGATCATTAACATATGACGTATAATTCAGGAAATATGACGGTACTTGGTTCTAATAATTACCGATGATAATTTAATAATGTCTACAGAATTTAATTTATTTAATTGTATGGTTATGTGTACACTATCTTCTCCTCTAAATATGACACTTGTAACCAATGGGAAGAAAGGTTTTATTAATAAATAATAATACGTATAGTCTTCTTTTAGAAATTTTTAAATCACTTTCTTATTCGAAAGAAACCCTAATTATCCCTTAACCTTTCAAGACGTAAATATTCACGAATGCCTATCATTATTTTATGTTGTAATTTAGTTTTAATATATTCTTGAGGAGGGAAGAGTACTTCCGAAACCGGCCGAGATTATTATATTAAATTGAAATGGTTCAAAATAAATTTATGCGTTTTTAGTATAAATAAATATTCCCCCTCTGACGCCTCTCTCACCCTTAATATAGTTTATGTTGGATGGCTAGCAAAATTACCAATTAAAAAAAAAATAATTAGGTACCTGTTAAGATTTAAAATGAGTACATTCAGTAAAATACCTTGCTTTTAGAAGTAAACTGGATTACATTATAGAACAATTCTTTACAAGATTTATTTGCACTTATTTATTGTACCCTGGCAAGGAATGACTCGGTCCCCATAAGCTAGTAGGTTAGAGGTATTGTTAATCTGGCCTTTACGATATAAAATTGAAAGATTGAAAAGTGTCATCAATATTTATGAACAAAACGAAGCAGAGGAAGTGACAGACAGTTTCAAGGTTCGAATATCCTGATAAAACACGTTTTATCATCATGTAAAAACAGGCTGCTGGATCACAATGAGTTAGCAATAAATTAGTCAGGTTCAAAACCGTATTAAAATGTTTTCACCCAATGGGGGGGCAAATAGCTGTTTTAACATTACCTATTATACATTGCATTAAATATCCTTCATTTTTGACAATTTCTTTGCCCAAAGAGAAGAATAATTGGACTAGTCTTTCACATTAAAACTCGATAAACAATAAAATACCATTTTTTATATTTTTTAACAATAAGCACTGAATGCTCACGACCTCCTTAATTTCGCGTGGATATTGTCCAGCCAGTCTGGTGCATAGTAGCGATAACGCCCAGCGGCCAACGGATAACGGGTAATGGATAACCATGGATGGCCGAATTAACGGCCGCTAAACAGTCCGTTAACTGGGAAGATAACGGAATGCCCCGTTAACGGCCAGAGGGGTTCCCCAGGGGCTAACGGAAGGACGATCTAACGACCAACTCTGTTGCAGCGGTAAATCAACTAATTTGTTTGTTGGAAGAACATTGTATTACGGATGTACGAGTTAGTAAAAAAAGTTTTCAGATTTATGTATGAT
Organism: Halesus radiatus; assembly: GCA_022606495.2. NCBI lineage: Eukaryota > Metazoa > Arthropoda > Insecta > Trichoptera > Limnephilidae > Halesus > Halesus radiatus. The sequence goes on from JAHDVE020000713.1 coordinate 310,235, forward strand.
ATGTACTTTGAAAGTAAGCATAAGATATATTTTTTTTACATGAATACCGCACAAGCGTCCCAACTGCTCCCAACCGTCTGGAGCCAGTGAGACTATGGCATCCCCAATTGGGGAATGTTGTGAGGGTGAAGGTATTGGAGAGGGGAAGGAGAAGGGGGAGGAAGATGCGGAAATACCTGGATATTCAGATCTGGTCACCAAATACGGCTAAAAGCCATTTCAAGCAACGTTTCAATTCGATACTAGGGCGATACTGAGAGTATCTTCCACTCTGGAATGTTCGCAAATATATTATATATTATTTTTTATATGAATAACTTGTGAAACAGCACAAATGCGATTCGACCATGGAGGCCGTCATATTTCGGTGCAAAGCTAATGATAATAATAATAATATCCCTTATTTCAGAAGGTATGCAGGGGTAGTGCAATGCAATACATTCCATAAGTGATAATAATACAAACAAAAAAATATCAGTAGGTACCTAAATTAAGAGGAAGAAAAAAAAGAAAAGAAAAACATAGAAAAAGATTAGCTAGCAAAATATATGCAAAATAAGTTATATATTTGATAGTTTCCTTCTCCAAAAGGCCATCAAGGGAGATTCCAACCATGTAGCCTTAGCAGTAATGATGCTATTATTGGATTGGCGTACTCTGCACCATAGGCTTCCCATGAAAATAATAATAATGAATTAATACAAACGATATCAGAATGATAATATATATTTTAGTACATATACGTAATTTATGTTATCTTTTAGTACTTATTAAAGTCTAAATAATCTTTCAAAGTGTAAATGATAATACAAACTCATAAATTACGTAGTTTGTATACATTATAAGAAACACTAAGGGTGATTTTTCATCAGAATAATACTAATAGTAGTATAAAGGTTAGATTATTCTCGACAGTCCTGTTCTCTCAGTATTCGACTACGGTGATACTGTGTATCGTCCCTACTTATTGAAAAAAAAACAACATGTTCAAAATGCACGTACTATTATATCTCGCCTTACATTTACCTACTAAGTGTGTTGAACAGAATAGTTATATGAAATGTGTAAAAATGTACAAGTTGACGAAATCGAAGGATCTTACCTATTTGTTTGATAATCTGCATTGGTCCCGTGACTCCCATGTATTCACTACAACCCGAAGATATCATTTACCTGTTCGAATATTATGGCTTTCTAAAGGTAGCTGGACAATTTGGTACAGAGATAAGTCGGCACACTCATCATCAGCTTTGTGGCGTTAAGCTTAGAATACTATGGCTTTCTAGATGTAGTTTGACAATTTGGCATAGAAATAAGTCGGCACACTCATCATCAGCTTTCTGGCATTTAGCTTAGAATATTATGGCTTTCTAAAGGTAGCTGGACAATTTGGCACAGAGATAAGTCGGCACACTCATCATCAGCTTTGTGGCGTTAAGCTTAGAATACTATGGCTCTCTAAAGGTAGTTTGACAATTTGGCATAGAAATAAGTCGGCACACTCATCATCAGCTTTCTGGCGTTTAGCTTAGAATATTATGGCTTTCTAAAGGTAGCTGGACAATTTGGCACAGAGATAAGTCGGCACACTCATCATCAGCTTTCTGGCGTTTAGCTTAGAATATTATGGCTTTCTAAAGGTAGCCGGTCAATTTGCTACAATGATAATTCGGCACGCTCATCATTAGCTTTCTGGCGTTTTGATGTATGGCACAGTGATAGATAGGCACATCAAACAAAGTAAAGTCCTAGATAGATTAAGTCAGATTCGGATTTAAGGCTCGTGTTCTTTATCCTTCACTTTTCAAAAGTGTGCTGAAATGTCATGGAACTACTTCCATTTTTTTAATTCTTACTTCACACAGGAGGGAGGTCATTTTTGAGGATGCTGTATGGAGGGTCTTTTTGAGGAGAGGAAGGAGTGAACATGAGTCTTGAAGGATGAAAAAATGCCGTCATTTTGATGATTCTGGGAACCAAATAACTTTCTGAAACAAGTCGAATCTATTTTTTCTTCCCTAAAGTGATGTTTTAAATCCGCATGCTGCATGCCGAACATAGTGCCACTTAAGTATGGAGATTCTAAGAGCATTGTTGGCTACCCTTGTATTGTTTCTAATGCATTTTATGTTGTTTCTATTACTACAAATTTAATTTAACATTCGTAAATATTTTTTATTTAAAATTATTATGCCAGTCAAAGCCGGGAAATAAAAGAATTTACTAATGACATATTCCTATATGCTTGCATATGCATAATGCTTGTTTCTCTCAATTCCTGGCAGTTTTCTAAATTTTTCCAACGGATTTCACTCCCTTAGTGTCTGTTGGTTTCAAACATTTTCACCACAATGTTTTTCAGATTTGTGCAAAACGACCAAAAGCTTTTCGTTAAAATCTCCGCGAAAATGTTTTGAATTTCCATTCCCAACTTTTCGAAGTGAAAACTCTTTCAGCAGAATTTACTCTTTCAATTCACGACTTTTTCTAATATTTAACAGGCAACAATTTTTTTTTATGGCCTTTAAAATATCAAAATAACAAAAAATAGCAAAATTTTTTAAAAAACAGTTTCTACCACAAATTAATTAGTATCGCCAAAAATTGTAATAACATAATTTATTAAATCACATTCAATTTAACTCCATTACCGCTGTATTTAATATGAAAATATCTAAATGTTTTAATTAAAATTTTAAACAAAGTAATTATTATTGTAATATCTTCATACGATTGGTATTCACTTTGTGGCGTCATTATTAATTGATTAAATATTATTGGTTTTACATATTTTTTAATTAAAATCAAAAGACAATCAACTCATCATGTTTTCAATATCTTTCACAAATATTTGTCTTGAACAATTTTCCCTTAAACTCTTTATAATTATTTCTAATAAATTTTCGACATAATCATAATTATAATGCTGCAGACAATCTAGTCTCTAGACCATAACTTCTAATAATACTGAATGTCTAATATCTCCCGTCACCATGTCCCACCACTTAAGGGTAGTGCTGTACTCATTAATTAAGCAAATCATCCCCTAGCATTACTCAGCTATTGTCGGGATTAAGGGTGCCAGAGATGTGGTGCGCTGATAGGGTGGCTACTGGCTATGTTGGGGGTATGAGAACATTTGGGACACGAAAAAACTCATTAAAAATCCATCATCAAGTAATTTGGTTAACTCTGAGACAGAAATTAATCTTTATGAAAATAAAAATAACAAATATTCCGACCATACTTGTTTGTATTTGATTCACTTAGTGCTTGTATTTACATACTTTGAAAGTAGAACGAAAAAAAAAACTTGATTTTCTTGGACATTCATTATGACGAATAGCATGTTCGATAATCTCTACGATAATGAAAAGCAAGATTGATCTAAGACTATCGCAGAAAGAAACCAAAATATTATAAATAATTTGTTGTCAGTGTTTTCGTCAGTTATTTTCTTTTATCTGTTTTTTTTCCCTTTAATTTATTTTTTTAATAAACTTACTAACTAATTAACCATCACGCCATTTCTCCGCAGGGGTAGGAGGAAAGGACAGCTCGCCAAACAACTCGATCATGGAATATAATTCTTGCTTCATTCACATTCATACATCGTTTCATACATTCTTTTCTATTATTTCGTCTTCTGACATGGCCTGACTCAAGTATTTGATTCACTTGATCGTACCATGCTTCCTCGGGCGTCCCCGGCTTCTTATTCCGTTCACACTCGCGTCATATATTCTTCTTACACTCCCTTCTTCATTTATTTGCTCTACATGCCCAAACCATCTAAGCGTTCCTCTAATAAAACACAAAAACAATTAATAAAATAAGATACGAATGTAATCATAATGGATGTACATATATATTTTAGTTTTTTAATTTTTTTTAAACTAAATAAGTTAATATTTTAAAATGCATTTTCACAAAGCAAATTTACATATGATAACTTCTATATATTGAGTAAAGTGATATTTATTGGAAATTTAAAAAATACTGTTATTTACACGAATACCGCTCAATAAGAGTCAATTGGACTATAGGATACCCATTCGGGATATGTCATGATTCTGGAAGGTTGAGTGAGGAGTGAGCGGAAGGAAAGGAGGATGAGGAAAGTTGGATAGTATCTGGCTTTATATAGAAAGCTCAAATTAGAATATTTATAGAGATTCGAGACAAGTTGGTCACCATGAATAAGAGAAAATCCTGTTAGTCAAAAATATTTAGCAAATGCAGTGATCGCTTCACGATTATATTTTAAGGTTTCCATCTATGTATATTTTTATTGTAGATTTTCCATTAACAATATACAAACACAAACATTAAAAAGTGCTCATAAAGCTTGTTTTTTTTTTTTAAACAGTTTTTGGGATATTATGCCGTGTTGCGCTTTTTCCTCCTTTAGCCAACGTTTTGGACAGCGTTACAGTATCCATCATCAGGGCAAATATGGAGGAGAAGGTATAGGAGAAGCGAAGGATTCAATACAATATTCCTAATTATATAGACGATGGGAAAACCACGAAAGGCAAAGAAGGTAACAGAACGTTAAGTAAGGTGGTGGATTGTTTGAGAGGAAGGAGAACTCTCGTCTATACAATTAGGAGTATTGTATTGTATGTTTCTATTTTTATATTGTTGTCTTCCTCTTAGCATTTTATCTACCTTTTCCCCATTTTTAACTGTTTTTTTTTTTGAAAATTCTTGTTACATAAGTACATTTTGAAACAGTCTGTAGGAGATGTATAAGACCGCACAAAAAAAAGAGTGTAAATATTTAGGCACCGGCATACAGGAACGCAAGATTATTGTGATTTGCGGATCCTCTTTAGAAAGGTAATTGGTAGTTTCCCAATGGAGATGTCTAACCAGCGACAGTTGAACCCGGGCATATCCGGGGCCGGCATTCAAGTCCGGGCCGGTCGCCGATCACTTGGGGTGACGTCAGCTGTTGCTGGGTCCAGAGACTGTTCTTTGTCTGTTAGTGGCAGGTCGAAGTATTCAAGGTAAAGCAGCGTCTGGTAGATGTGTTGCGGCATATCCGGGGATGGGATTCAAGGCCGGACCGGTCGCCGATCGCTTGGGTGACATCAGCTGTTACTGGGTATAGAGACTATTCTTTGTCTGTTAGCGGCAGGTCAAGGTATTTAAGGTGAAGCAGCGTCTGGTAGAGGTTTTGCGGCATATCCGGGAATGGCATTCAAGGCCAGGCCGGTCGCTGCAAGCTTGTGGGTAGGCTGGGTGGCTGTCGGGCTCAGTTTCTCAGCGTCGATTGCTTGAGGTGATGTCAGCTGTCGTATGAGCGTGGTTTGCTGCGTATTCGGGACCGGCATTCAAGGTCGGGCCGGTCGCTGTAAACTCGTGTGTAGGCTGTGTGGCTGTCGGGCTCGGTTTCTCAGCATATCCGGAGCTGGCAGTCAAGTGGAGATAAATGATGGTGGTCGAGTTTCAAGGAGACGCAGCGTCTCGGCGGAGGTATTGCTGGGTCAGGGCCGCTCGCAGGAATGGGGGGACGTACCGCCGGGTACCGGTTTTTATATGCCGAACGTTGAATATACGGGAGGTGTTTTCGCAGGATTAAACTTGCACATATTGTTGTTGTCAGGATCTTGTATATTTCAAGATTTGGCGCAGGTGTTTACGTAGAGGTCAGTCAACTGGTACGTGTTGTTTTTTTTTTACTTCAAGATACGGGCAGTTGTGTACGCAGAGGTCATTGAACTTGCAAATATAATTTTTTTGTTTAAGTTTTACTCTGTTTGATTTGATTCGTATGAACCAGTTTGATACACGGTCTATAAAATACAAGAAAAAATTATAAAAATTAAATATATAAACAAAATTATCCCACAAAGGCAAAGACTGTGTGTGGGTATGACAATAGTTTTTTTTTATCATATCTCTATGGGTTATGTGAAAGTTTTAATTTTAAACAAAAATTAAGGTAACCATTTTCTTAAAAGAAATAACTGCTAGCGAACATAAGAAAGAAAAATATGACATAAGGCGATAATAGGAAAAAAACATTTAATTACTTATGGCAGAATACATTGATACTTCCCGAAGATGATTCAGTCGAATTGAAACAAGTCGACTAAACAAAAATAAAAGTGGATTCGAACTAATTATCTTTTCATTTAATTCAATATAGTGTTAGTTAACGTATGTATTTACCATCAGTACTGGTACATACCCCACTAGCCGCAGCTTGCGTACCGCTGACGCGTAGCATATCTGCTTAAGTAAACCACTAAATAAGTAAGTTAACCAGTAAATTACATCGTCTGAGGACCTTTGATCAATTAGGGCTGAAGTTATAGTTTAAGTTCTGCTGAAGGCTAAGGCCGTAGTTACTCGTAGACATTTCGCAAACCTATAGCTGTGGGAGATCATGCTAGGGATTATTATCTGGTTGTTATTACAGATGTTATCCAGAGGATTGCGTTAACTATAGTATAAGTATGTTTATAGTTTGTAGACCATATCGTTATCTTATTTAGTAAATTACAAACTTGATTTTGGCAACTTTACTGTAGTAACAAACAACTGTTTATTTTAGAAACTAGCTTAGATTTTATAATTTTGTGATACGCTTTGGAAATTCTATAATAAATGTATGCAATAACGTTTTTCTTTTGCAATAAGATAATAAAAAAAAATTTATTGTACCGATTTACATATTTTTATTTTTTATATGAATACCGCACAAGAGTCCCAACGTCTGGAGCCAGTGACACTATGGAATTCCCGATTGGGGAATTTTGTGAGGCTGAAGATATTGGAGAGGGGAAGGAGAAGGGGAAGAGGGAGGTGTTAGGTGGGGAAATACCTGGCTATTCAGATCTGGTCACCAAACACGGATATAAGCTATTTCAGGCAACGTTTCAAATCTGAATGGTGGTCTTTCACCAGGGCGATACTGAGAGTATCTTCCACTCTGGAACTATACTATATATTATCTTAAAATTAATGAATTGTGAAACAACACAAATTAATTAAATAAAATTTACTTGCGCACTCACCTTTGCTAACTTGTAATTGAAATTATCAGATGGTTTTCGTAGTAATATATATTATTAAAAAAAAATGGAAAAGTTTCCATTAAAATGACAATTAATAAAAAAATAAACTTACGTAAAAATACTAATTAAGGCAATATTTACCCAAGCGATACGGCTTACTCTGAGGTTAGCAAATCTAGATGCTGCTAATCTCTAATCGAACTTTCAAGGTCAAATCGAGGCGTCTTCTATGATCGCTCTTTTCATGTAAATGGCCTGCTCATTAGGAATAAACTTCTCCCAGCTCTTACAAATATACAGATTTTGACTGAATTTAAACGGGCTTTAAAAACAAATTTATTTTTCAAATCCTTCTATCGATTAAATTAAACATATTTTCAATTATTATAAAAGCCACTTTATCAAGCCTTTGTCAGTTGTTTGGTTTCGGTTTTCTCCTTGTTTTACTTCTTATGTAAACTCAGAATGTTATCATTGCTGAACATAACCTAATCCCTGTCTAAAATATTGCAATGTTTGCACTGTTGTTGTAAATGTGTTCTCTTTTTATAGCTTTGTATATACTGTATAATATTTTGTAATTTTATTAAGTGAGAATGTATCTAAGGAGCACTGTAAGGGTAATATTAGGAATAAGTCAGAATGCATATAATATATTAAGAAAATGTAAAGAGATTATGTTTATGAATAGAATATGCATATGTTAATTTTTTTTTTAAATATATAAATCAAATTTAATAATTTTATTATTAATTTCTGCAAGTATTTTAGTTTTTTTCTTATCGTGACGTATTTGAAACTCCTTATTTGTATGGTTTTATTTACTCCCACCCAATTCTAATTTGGACGGGTGTTTAAAGCAATTATTTATTTTCGGTAAAACCGATTCACCATTTCTCAGTACGTTCACACTATCAAAACAATATAACACATTTAAATAAATCCACTAAGAAAAAATTGTCATCCAACTTAATCGGTTTTACCGATAATAAAAAATTATTTTAAATACCCGTTTTTTTTTAAAATTATTTTAATTGCCATTTTTGATTAATTATTATCTACTTTAATCAATTTTTGTTTATGTTTATAATTTGTCTATTTTTACGTTATTTTTTTTTAGCATTCTATATATTCCTGTTGAGGAAAGATTCGCTTTCGAAACATGTTGATATGTATATATTAACAAAGCGGTGATTACAAGGCAATTTTTAATTCATTTATTGAAATATGTTATGTTCATATATTCTAATAAAAATAATCATATTGTTGACTCATAGAAACATCTTCAGTACGAGTACAGAACGCTTAAAAGAGCGACATCATAAAATCAGTACGAACGAAGCAATATCAACAAAAAAGTATTATTAGAACA